>JABFFI010000425.1:0-167102 GCA_013623725.1 Fusarium robinianum | reverse complement strand
GGGGTAGAGTGTTTTTTGTTTCACACGAACAAGTGATGGCCCTGTGATGATCTCAGGACCAAAAAGCCAAATTTGCAGGCAGCAGCGGCTCCAGTGCCCTTCTCTGAAGGACTGGTATCCTTGGCTCTTTATTGACGTCTCGATACGACCGCGAGTTGTCCATGAGAACCCAAGAGAGCTAATCTGAGGGCCATACATCACTTGTTTTTTTCTTGTCAGTTTAGCTATCAAGGTACTCACTCTATGATAAATCCAAACGCGTCTCTAACGCGTCTATCTCCCATGAAGTTGCCTGCAAAAACCTACTTGTGACCTGTTGTGCTCATGGCAAATGTCGAGCGTTTGCTGTGCAGTTCCCGATCACCGACGTTAGCGCAACCATCAAGGTAGATGCTTCCAAATGCTCATGCACTGGACATGCCCGTACCAACGTATGTACGGGTACATGCCCGCATACCTGAATGCCCCGTCCTCACATCCCCCTTCATGCTGGCTCCCGCCAAATATTTCTAAAATTCCGATTGTGTATTTCTTTTGTTCCTACTCTACACGCAGAGCCCGTCCATGAGCCCATATGTCGCCATCATCACGGCGCCGCAAAATTAAAAAATGAAAACAGAGACATTGTACACAACGCTTGTCAGGATCCTCCCTACAGTGAGTGGTCTTCTCTACACTGGCCTTCTCTCAGATTCGTCTTTTATTGCGTCTTCTTCGATCCCGCCGGCGTCTTCACGGGCTGGCTATACATCCACAAGGCGCTAAAGCCCAGGAATCCAACCACCGTGGCGCCGATGCCAGAGAGCCAGGGCCAGGCGCCCGAGATGACGTAGCTGCGAGGCCACTCGTCGTGGGCCATGTGGCGGACGCTGACGGTGTTCTTCTCCTCGAGGTAGGTGAGGAAGGGGCGCTTGTAGTTGATCTTGAAGTTAAAGATGCCGTGCTGGTCGGGGAGTGTGAAGTTGGTGCTGAAGATGGCGGCGTGCTTAGTGACAGCGGTGGACTTGAGATCGAGGCGGTGGAAGGGAGAAAGCATGGAGAACTCAAGCTGGAGGGCGTCGCCTTCAGGGAGGGTGAAGGGCACCCAGCTACGCCAGACGTATTCCGAGAGAGAGATGCTGTAGGTCTATTGTGTACGGGTTAGCCACGGTTTAACGCAGATGAATGAATCATGGCACAACCGCACATACCACATCGTTCTTGACTCGGTAGATACCGGGGTTAGTCTCGTTGTCGCCCTGGAGTCGGTGCTCAATGTGGTTGACCCGCAAGACACCGAGCTCCTTGAAGGTCCACGCCGAGAGGCTGGTGATGAACTCGCGGTTGCTAGTGTACGTGCCCTTCTCACCAGGTCGGGCAACCTTGGCCTCGAGCCACTGGTCCTGCATCATCTCAGCAGAGCCAAGGATGGTGAAGCGTGCGGAGTTGCGAGCCTGCACCACGGAGACGAGGGCGAGCTGCTGTCCAGCGGCGAAGAGCTCCTCAGGGTCGACGACATCACCCTGCTCCTTGGAGTTGTAGCTATAGGCAGTGGGGGGAGCACGGAGAATGGGCGTCAGGAGAGGACCAGAGCCCAGAGTGTGGCCAACGGCGTGCGGAACAGAGAGGAAGGAGCCGGGAATCTCGAAATAGGGCTTGAGACCGGGTCGGACGTTGGCGGGGGAGTCAAGAACGAGCACGTCGTGCTTTTCGGCGGCAGAGATGGTGTCGTAGCTGAAGTGATCGACGACGGTGCCGGTGCGCTCGACGGGCAGCGCAATGTCGAGCTCGGAGAGGAGGGAGACAAGCGATGTCGAGACGGAGTGGGTTGAAGACATGGTAAGGAGGATGTTGCCCCCAGCGTTGAAGAAGTCGAGGATCGTGTTGGGGGTCAGGTTGGGTCCCAGACCTAATTCCATCGTCAACATCGCATCACCAAGGGTGCCATGGATATCACTAACCCTTGATTTTGGTAGGCAAGAAGATAAGATGATCATAGTTCCTCTCGCCGAGACGGAACAAGCTCAACGCTTCGCTCTTGGGCGACTCGTATGTGATCTCATATCCTCGCTCTGTCACACTCTGTCAGCAACCAATTCCTTCGCAAAAGCGTCCGACGAATCCATTTCTTCCGCAGAAAGGGCATTCATCCAGTCCATACCAGCTAGATCCCTAAAGAAGGATGTATACGCCTCATTGTCTTCCAAGCCATCCAGCACGACCAACAATCGATTGCCAGCGGTGCTCGCGGCCGAAACCAGCGCCGCGAAGAGGAAGAGCACGAGACTCAGAAGCGACCGCATCTTTTGCGATATCAGCGTCGCTAGTGAAAAAAAGAAGAAGAGGTTAAAAAAGGGGGGGTTGTGTTTGCGACTTTGGGGGAGAGAAAGACGCGACAGGTTGGACGCTGCGCAGCTTCGGGGGAGCTTTAGGTGAGCTTGCGTTTCGGGATACGTAGCCTTGCTCAGCTCCTGTCTGGGAGTGGAGGAGTGGGGGGAAGAGGAGGATTTAAGCTGGATTAGGTACCATGAAGGGCCGTTAGTCCAATTCCGGGGACATCAGCACGTTATATTACCCATCAACAGAACTCGAAATACTTGAATATATGTGATGAGGATGCCAAACAAGTTCTAAATGTGTCTAAAAGTCAAAGAAATATTTTTACTCAAGCGCAAATCTCTCATTGAGCCATCAGAATCCTTCTTCTCTCACCAGCTGGTGGAGAAACAGAACACAAATCACACTCTATCTCTCCAAATATGGTTTAGCCGGTGTTATTCCCGCGACCAAGAATATTCCCGGCCAGCGAATAATCCGACATCCCGCGGCTTGGTTTTTCCGCTCCTGCGATTGGACCGAGCCTTAACGACGCTCATGATTCCCGGGACGCCGTCAACACCACAACCAGAGACCTCCTCAGCTGCCCACGATCGCCATCAATTGAGTACGTACGCCCTTTCCCTCTCTCGCCAGTCCCTCGCCTACCCCAATTGCTCTCGCTCGTGCTAATCTCTCAATCTAGTCGCCCATCATGTCCGCCGCTCCCGTCTTCTGGTCCACCCCCCTCAAGTACTGCCGCTGGGCAGCCCGCGAGCGTCCCGCCCTCTTCTGGTCCGTCATTATTGGCGCCGCCGGCCCCGTCGCCATGCCCATCGTCCTCCCGATCCGACGATACTTTGGCGACATTGACGCCCCCCCGGTCCCCGTGTCCTATCCCAGTACGTTGAAGCTCCGACATGCGCTATCTCGGGTCGAGTCCCTCCCAGATGAGAGAGAGGCTGGTTGATAAAGAAGGAATTGGAGGCTAACCGATGCGAAACAATAACCAACAGTCCCCAGCGGTCCCCGGAAACAGCTTACCGGTTACGATGACGAGTAAACTTCCCAAACGTGACGAGTGAATATGTCGCATGGGACGAGAAGCAGAAAGGCAGCACCTGTACAAACTATGGCGTTCGAGACAGTGGAGGAATGATAGAAAATGGTGGACAGCCGGGTCCATCTAGCAATTGATGCTACAATTCCGTTTCCATGACGATTCTACACTTCTCTCGTGCTACGCAATCCCTTATATAACTGCGCACCTCTTCCAGTTTTGACCAGCTCTCTAACGTGCAAGCAACGAAACAGCAAATGCGCTAAACACAATGTATCACACAGAAAAAGGAAAACCCTCTTATCCTCCCACGCTCATGCCGTTTGGAGCTCGTCACACCGAGACGTGACGACTACTCCCCTGAACCGATGTCCGACTGGGAAGGGTCAGACTCTATCTATCCCTGTTTAAGAAATTCCACTCGTACTAAAGAGAATCGTGTCAGTGGTGCACAGATAAGAAAAGCGGTGACATCATGAGGCACTTACAACTCGGCCATCTTCATCTCCAGTATAAACACACGTCGGCATCGGGCTGATGCAGGTGATGCCCGCCTCCACGTTCGCTCCCTTGTCACTCTTGTAGTCCACATGATCGAGCTTTCTCAGCAATTCGAGCGTCCACCGGCCTCCGGTGATGCCCCTGCGCCAAACATTGACTCGTCCTCGCTTGTGCCCTGTGAAGATGAGGTAACTCTCGAGCCACTCGTTTCCAGCGCCCTCATAGAAGGCACACGAGTGGATATAGTCATCCTGCTCAAAACAGACGTTCTGTTCCATCAGAAGTGTGCCGTTGAGTGTGTACAATAACACATTCGGGCCAGAGCAGAGAAGGATTTCGCCCGAGATGTCATTGATTCGAGCACACTCCACCGGCCTGACAAGTGGAAGCTTGCGGATGAAAGAAAGCCTGTTGAGATCCCACAGGAACGCCTGGCCATCTGAAGACACCGTCAAGAAGGTACTGAAGGCCTTGCTCACCGCAATCGTAGTGACCGGCGTCTTGTGTCCGAAGAGACTAGACCTTGGCAGGAGTTCCACTGGCCTTCCAGGAACCGTGTGAAGGGCATAGACTGATACGACGCAATCCTCGCCAGCGGTGATCAGGGTCTTGGAATCGGCGAAACAGGCACACGAGATCTGTCCGATATGGAGGTTCTCAAAGAGGCCAGCCGGCTTTCGGGAGTTAGCGGGGCGGCCCAAGAGAGGAGTGCAATGGCGCTTTACCTTCCGGTTGTCGCTAAAGAAGAAGCGGACGCTGTTGTCGGCGTATGCCCATTCCAGAATCTTGTCATATGGAGGGAAGTTGAGCCGGAAAGGAGAAGCGCAGATGAGGCGGTCCAGCTTGGGGGCATAGATCAGTGAAGCCACTCGCTCGTGGCTCTCTGCGAGGCCGTCAATACACTGGCCACAAAAGTTGTGGGAGGGGATCGTCTACTTACCTACGAGGGGATGAGGGAGGCACCCCAATGAGAAGATGGCTGTATCTAGTCGCTTGATAGGGCACCGGACGTGCTCCCGTGCTGGATGTGGTTTCATAAACACCTGATGCGGTGTCTGGCCGAAGTTATGAATAACACCGGCCAGGATGGCTCTCTCCTTCGCATCAGTAATGCTATCCAAGTCTGTGGCACCTCGGTAGGAGAGATGATGGAACACATTCAGACTCTCAACCGCCGCCTCTCCTCTTTGCTTGAACCCGAAGACCAGGTCAATCCACTGGTGCAGCCTCTCGCTAACATAGGGGCTCTCCAGCGCCTCGCGATGTTTGGCGATGAAGATCCTCGGGTCACCCTTGGCCCACGGTGGAAGCTCAACGTTGTCGACCTTGGCGCCGTTGCTCTCTCGGTTACCGAAATTGTATCCGTTGACGTTTGTCAAGAACTCTGGCAAACAAAAGAATTCCGGGATGAGTTCTCTCACATCTGCCTTATTCCTGCACGATGATGATCTCCACGCGTCGGGTATCGACTGGAACAAGCGGTCCGCGTGATCGAAGCTTCCGCCCTGTAGCAAGATGTACGACTGGACGAAGGGCGGCAGCCGGATCAGATAGGACGAGACAATCATGGCGGAGGAGTAGTGAGTACCATAATGGAAGGGGTTCTCTCCGATCTCGCGAAGGGCACTATAACTCTCAATGAATCCCCCAACTCGCGCGGGTGTCTGCGCGCCCATGGGTTTAGACAGATCTCGGAACGTAGCCGGGTCCTCGAGATCCAGGTCCTCGCTGGTGTAGTCGGCAAGAATCCATGGGAAGACTGGGTACTGAGTCAGATCGTTGAACGTCCTCCCCGCCATGGTGTTGACCATCATGAGATAGTGAAAGTTGGAGATCTCGCCTCTCTGCCATCGCTTCATAATCGGACTCCAGGGAGTAGAATTGAAGAGTGTGCCAAACTTGGACCCGAAGCCCTGGGGGCCCTCGTCCATGACCTTAAGTGACTCTAGCCTCCAAGCATCTTCGGGATTTGGCAGCGCATTTGCGGCACTGGTATGAGGCGCCTTGTTTAGCATCTTGACGAAGACGTCGTCTCGCACAACGGGATTAATGGCCGTCACCAGATAGCTCCGTCCATCCGTGAAGAATACCTCAATGGCAACATCACGGAAGAGGAAGCGACGCTTCGAGATGCTGATCACATCATGCCATCGCCAGTGTCTAGACTCCTGGTCATTCTTTCCAGCGTTCTGACGTTTTTCAGACGTCTTAGCATCCGTCACAATCTGGGAGAACGGGTCACGCTCTTCAGGGGGCGCTTGCCACACGTTGACGATGTCACCGTTTGCACACTGAAAGACATTGTCCATCATGTAGAGGGCGTCTTTTCCGATGATGAGAATGCCCTCGCATGCTTCGAGTCCGATGATGCGCGAGATATTGTACGCAAATTGGACCTGGTCGCCACGTTCAAGCCGTCGCATCACCTTGCGGTTCTTGTCCTCAAAGCCCTCGTCACCTTCGTTGGGGTCGTTGGGATCATCCACAAGCTCAAAGTCGTCTTCTGGAGCAACCCCCGAGTTCTGTTGTTGTTCTGGCTCGCCCGTGGTGGACTCTGGCTCCTCAGTCAACTGGCCGGTTTCGTTGCTGCCATCCAAGGCTGTCGATGAGCCAGACGGTGTCGGCGTCATCGCGGGCGTGGATACAGAGGGAACAGGGCTCGCAGAGGTGTTGATTCGCAAAGTCTGCAAGACTTCACTCGTCTTCCGCTTCGGCTGATACTCTTCTGCATTCATTGTGTAATCCGGGAGAACCCTCAAGCGCATCCGATTACGTCCTTCAGTTCGATCAAGTTTCCACTTGAGCTGTGTCGGTTCGCTGAGCACTGCACCAGGTCGCCTCAGATCCCGTTCCATCTTCTTGTATGCCGCGCCCAAGAAGACCTGGTCGTCTTGCTGGTCCTGCATGATTCGATGGTACTTGAAGTATTCTGTGTTGTAAACGCTCCTCATCCATGCACTGGTGTTGATGTCATGATTATACATGATTTTATCCGTCGCAATGGTTTCAGCGTGCCACGTTCTCAGCTTTTCTTTGCGTTTGGTAACACGGAGCTTAGCCGTCTCTGCTGTTCGGGCGTTTTCCCCGTTCACAAAGTCTTCCCAAGTCTTCGACATGCCGCTGAAGAACAAGACATCCAACGACGGCCTGTGCTTGTCGACCCAATCAACAAACGTTTCGTCATCGACACCGGTTAGCTGTTGAAAGTCTTTCGAAAGTTGCTTCTGCTCCGGTGTCATACATGAACGGATCAACGCTGCAGCCTCCTCAGGCTTCTGTACCAGGATGATGCGCAGGAAGTTAGCTGCCGCCAGGCGAAGAGGCAACTTCTCATCGATGAGCTTTGTGTATAGTTGGTACCAGAAGAGCTTTAGAAATTCGTCCTCAGCAGAAAAGCCACCTAGGATGGACATCTGCCAGTAAGCAAGCTTGTTCATGCATTCCTTGGTCTCTTCCATAGTCGTCCGCGAACTGTCCAGATCCGATAACCTCAAGAGGATAATCCGTAACAAACAGCTCCAGATTGTGGTCACCGATTGACTGCAGAGGCGCACACTCTTAAGACTAGCGATGTCGGGGCGTTGCAAGAACTCGAGCAGCATGCCAATGAAGTCGATCATAGTCTCGGCACCATTCATGAACCATCCCTCGAAGATAGCTTCCGACATGTGAATGCAGAATCTCGCAAGATTGGTAAGGATCCGAGGCTCGCAGATGCCTTTTTGGTGCAATTGGATGTTGCTAGTGAGTTGCGCAACCACATTTTTCAAGACATAGGATTCGAAGTAAGCCTGGTGCTCTTGGAACCCAGGTGGCACCTTTGTAAAAAGGCCAAATCCCTGGAAGTCCTTGCGAGCAAGAAGTTGATCCATAAACACGCTCGTAATCAGCTCCAGGAGCCCCTCTAGGATCTCGTTGCTCGGCTTTTGCCTCGTGACCGCCTTGATGGGAGGGAGCGCGGGATTCAGACGTGCCGCGCTCGGTCCGGCCGGGGGTTTATGCGCCGTCAGAAGGATGAAGGAAGACGCTCTGCGAAGTGGCGTGCCTTTGGGGGGTGTTGATTGAGGTGACGGAACTGGGTCAACGCTGGTTGTTCTCACAATCGGTGTTGCCGCAGAGGCACTGCCCCCGATCGGACGAATGATGACATCGGACCCTTCAAAAGTGAGAGCAGAGTTTACAGAATTCAGCTCTGTCTCGGGAGTGACTGCATCCACACTAACGATGACAGGATAGATGGCGGCTAATAACAGTCTCACCCACTCCGAGGTCAAGGCAAAGTCCCTAAACTCCGTCGATCGAGCATGGAGATCCAAAAGGAACCGAATTACAGTGTGCAAGACGCCTGCGTGGCTCACTACTCGCTCGCTATCTCGAGAGAAATTCACTACTCTCCTTGTTAGTGCGCGGTCCTATATCAGATTCATGGCGGACATACATCGAGTTTCTAGAGCAGTGGCGAGGTCCATAGTATTGTCTCGCAACCGCATATCCTGGACAGATGCCCTTTTCTTGATAATGTTGGACGGGGTGGAATTTGTAGCGGGAGAGTCTGGGTCATCCTGATAACGCATGACATCTTTCAGGCCATGCTGAAGCATCGTCGTGATGATCAATAGGGACTCTGGGTTAACAACCTTGCGCTTTCCGAAGATCTCCAAGAGGCTGAAGAAGTCAAAGTTTCGCTCAAAATCGATCTCCGCAACATCGTAGCCAAATAGGATACTGAAACAGATTGGCCACAAGGTAGGGATGTCCCAGAATCGTCTCAGCCGACTCGACATAATCGTAAAGCCTCCGGACTTGCCAGAAAATTTTGACGTATAGCTCGAACCATGCGTGACGAGGAGCCTTGCAAGGATTTTGCAGCCATGGACAACAACTTCAGGGTCATCCTCCGCCAAGAGATAAAGAAGCCACTGGAATATGTCAGCATGTGAAACTGGAACCAATAGAGATGGTTTACCTTATTCGTAACGGTGCGTCCAAACTTCTTGATATGAACAGTGCTGCCCTTTTCGCACAAGATACGAGAGTACATGCTCAAGACCTTCACGCCCAGTTGCTTCTTAGTCAGGAACTTCAGGCCAGAGGACGAGTTGGATATGTTGATATCAGTAGGTGTACGGGTCCGCCTGGGCACTGGAACTGGTGTGTTAGACCGGGGGATCGCGGAAAAGGGGCGAGGCGTTCGGGGTAACGAGGACACGGGGGAATGGAATGCGTAGGTGATGAACAGCGCCAGAGACCGCATCACCTCTTGACTGAAGTTCGAGGAAACAAGAACCTCAAAGGCGCCCATGAAATGAGACAGTGTATCTTCTGACACAACCTCCCCTTTCATCGCGTCCAG
Source organism: Fusarium robinianum (assembly GCA_013623725.1). Lineage (NCBI taxonomy): Eukaryota > Fungi > Ascomycota > Sordariomycetes > Hypocreales > Nectriaceae > Fusarium > Fusarium robinianum. Next base: position 157,893 of record JABFFI010000425.1, on the reverse strand, counting down.
CAACCGTTTTACAATTCCTATAATACTAGTCAGGAATGCACGCAGCTCTGTCTTTAGCCTGTCAACTTACGCATCCTAATTAGTCTCCGGCTATTGAACTCATGGTGCTTGCTTTTAACAGCGAACGTGACGAATTGTTTGTAGTAGAGCTCCTGGATGCGCGGCGCGGACTTGCGCCAGATATCCAAATCAATGAGCAAAATCCGGTAAGCGAGGGGATTGATGATAAATGATTCCATAGGCTCCGCGTGATTGTAGCCAACAAATTTGAGGGTAAGGCTGAGGAGCTGGAACGCCAGTCGATCTCGTTCCTCGATGGAAATCTGGAGTCGAGCGATGGTGGCATCATTATTGCCACTGCCACCATGTCCCAGCTTGACCCGGAGAAGCATGCTCAAAATGCCGTACCCATTGTCCCGCTCCATTGCTTCACTGTTTCTCCAACTCTGTCGGATGCAACGGTATAGCATTTCGGCAGCCCGAACCGTCTCCTCAACCGTCGGTGCTCTCTCGAAGAGCTTCAGTGCCAGGGGCGTGAAGCCCGCTAGACGCCAAAGGTTCTCGTCCAGGTAGGATGGAACTACCACGATCGGGTTGCCGCGAAACGATGCTAAACTCTGGATTCGAAACAGAGAATCGGGCAAGCTTGGAACGGCGCAGTTGATAGCCAATGGGGCACCCTCCTGGTTGGACTCTCGGAAAAGGTTGCGAGCACAGTTTCGTGGCAGTGATCGCAAAAGGCCTGTATCCGTATACTGGACGTTTTCGGGGAACGTCGCCGATGGGAGAATGCTCAGCAAGACCTTGGATTCTGGTAGCAACGAACTAGCCTTTTCACGCACAGCTCTGATAATTTCCGAATTCTCTCCCTTCCCAGGATGTGCAATCTCATTTCGAAGCCCCAAGGTAGCAGAAGCCTCATAGGTCTGGAACCCCCCCAGGCTATCTTGGAAGTTGCCTTGATATCTTGCCCCGAGGCCATAGTGAACAGCCAAGAAGTCATCGCTGAGTGCGTCCTCAAAGAGATGTGCTGAGGCGAGTGACCAGCGGGAGAAGACCAGTCCCGGGCCAATCTGGTTCGAAAGCTCTTTGGGGGTCCCGAAGAAGGCCTGGACCGGGTTAAGCTTATTCTGTGTTGAATTGAATGAAGCGAAGCTCTCATTGGGGCCGGTCGATAGGGGCGGCGAGTGAGGGTAATTGCAACGAATCTGTTCAGAAAACTCGCCGTCGACGTAAAGGGACGCCTTGCTTGAGGTCATTGCCTTCTGGCGACGATGTACAATGGCGATATGATACCATCTTTTTTCTCGGAACGCCACAGACTTGAAGCGCACACTCGGCTTGTTGGAAAAAACAGAAGTTTGGAGAATGAAGTTGTGGGTATCTCTTTCGAGGTACATGAGCAAGAAACATGCTTGCGTTGAATCGAAAACGCCAAAGACTGTTGTATGCGCAGTTGGGTCAAAGCTGTCGACCCGGATCCAAGCAGTGAAGGTGTAGCCCGCAGAGGATATTGGCGGGAATGAGCGGCCAAGACTAGATAGCTCAAGAGAGGAATGCCCATGTAATGACAGGTCGAACTGGAAGAAGGGAGGGCCGGAATACTTAGAGGTCATCTGGAGGCAAAACTCCGAGGCCTCTGGACTCGCTGTCGAGAGCAGGAATTGGATATCAGCGGGTTCGTTCACACCCAAGAACATGAGCGTGTTGCAGATGGCGAGGACCCTTTCGCGCTCTGGAGGACTCAATGCGGACTCGGGATTGAAGGCAACTCGGAGGAGTTGAGAAAGGACGCGAGTCGAGTGAACAGCCGCCCTGTTGTAGATAGAAACTCCAATGACACAGTGTATAGTTTCCAAGACGAGTAGAGAAGCGGGGCTCGCCAGTCCATCCTTCATTCGTGGAATGGCCGTCCAGAAGCCGACAACTGCTCTAAGGATTTCGGGGAATCTTATTATGGTTTTGGAGTTGATGACTTCCCGCACGCCAGGGGCAATGTTCTCGGCGGACTTGGCCAAGACCAAATCCCATTGCTCCTCGGCACTGTCATCATCGTCGTTCTGGGAAGAGCTCTCGTTGTCAGGACGCAGAGATTTGGCGATTGACTGACAGAGGAGGTCGAGGGCCTCGTCATCGAGTGAAAAGGAGAGGAGCTTGCCAAAGACTTGGCAGCTTATCCAGGCATCAGGCTCAGCTCCGCCCAGTCCAATACTCGCAATGACTTGCTCAAGAGCCTCCCATCCTCCTCCCTCGACTTTAAAGCGGAAGTATCGCCTGTTTCCCGAATGACCGCGTAGAGCCGCAGCAAGGACATTCAGAGACTCCCCCAGTAGCTTAAACAAGTAAGTCATATCCGCATCACTCCGCTTATCGGGGTTATAGTAGCCAGAGAAGACTCGCAAAATATTGAGAATCTTCTCGAAGCCGTTCGCGTGTCGGAAGTCATTCTGGTGTATCGGTGTGTTCGGCGCGGTGATATGTTGTGATATATGTCGTAGTTTCTTGAGCAATGGTGGGATCTCAGGGTATCCGTCCTCTTGCTGGCGGAGGGTCGCGTCATCGCCCAGCCCTTGGAGTAAGCCGCTGAGGATCTCTAGAGACTTGGAGTTGGTCGGATTCGAGGCTGAGGTCGACGACCGGTATCTTCTTGGTATGGAATTCATTGTAACTTTCGTGAGGCCACTGTTTCATTCTATAAAGCCAACCACTCCCGAGCCCTTCAAGGGTCCAGGACGCTATCAGTCGCAGTCGGCATCGAAAGCTGATATTTCGGACAGGTTAGAGCCGCTGGCGCGGGGCGCATGGAGCTTCGGGCGAGCGGTATGGGGGACACTGACACGAGCTGGCGGGCAAGGGATCGAATGCGGACCTCACTGGTAGACGGAACTTGAGCGCCAGACAACAAATGTAAGGATGACGGGGTAGCGAACGTGTCTCGAAACAACTATTCACTGGAGCCTGGATTACTCGGGTTTGTTCTTCGTCACGGACGGTCAGCCTCAGAGATTGTGGCTTAGATGGTTTGTGGCTGAGACGGCCCCGCCTGAGGCTAGTGACCTTGGCTGGTTTGTCTGTTTGTTTGAGGAAGCTCGAGTCAGTGCGTTGGGGTGACATGCCGTGCAGCCAGGAGCTTCCGCCCATCATAACATCTTCCGTACCTCCGTGAGAGACGTAAGGGAAAGGGAGGAATACTGAAGGTGCCGAGTCATACGCAATAAGAGAAATTTTCTTCAATTCTCAACAGCCGCTTGACATCAAAATAGCCAGGCCTTCGCTTGCCGTGATTGAAGGAATTCTCCCTCCACGACTGATGACGTCGTTCAAACGACCGAGACATTCAGGGTAAGTTGCCTGGTTGCTGGGTGTTGGCGGCTTCGTTGGGGTCAAGATGCAATACCTGACTCTCCCCTTTTCTAATGACGTCGGTTCTGTCGGTAGTTACGATATGGGGCTGCTATTGATGATGAAGGAGAAAAACGTTGAAATGGAAAAACAACAGAGTATTGTGTTGGGTCATTCCACCTTCTAAAGAGGTCATGATGGAGTGCCTAGAGCCTCGGGACAAGACCGGCCATCACAGACGAGGAACCGTCTATGGCGGGAGGCACCTATCTATCACCTCATCCAGGGACCTCCAGCACGAAGAGTATGGCCCGAGGTTTGCCCCTCTTCTCCTGCCACGCTGAACAGGGCCTAACAGGCTGGCAATGAGGAGAAGGTAGATCGTATCTTGACGGACAATAGGGTGGATGCGACATATGTCGGAAAGGTGGAGCCGGCGCTTGGGATGAGCTACGGAAAGCGGGTGATGGCGTTATCAGCGATAGAGGCTTCTGAGTTGAGCTAGTTGCTTGCAACAGATTGCCAAACGGAGATAGTCGGTCAACCTGATCCCTTGTCTCACTACGTAGACTTGTCTGTGCAATGTTTGGAATAAGCCGTCGCGTAAGAATGCTGACTTGTACGCCGAGACCATGACGTCTGGTTTCCGCCTGTTGTCCTGGTGGATTCGTATTAAAGGCGATGGTCGCGTCCTGTCCGCTCCCGGGGGGTAGAAACGCTGAGACACAGGCTTGCAACATTAGGCACGTGCCAGGGACGTCGTCTGACTCGATGGATCAGGCGGATTGGAGCAGTGGGGGCCAATCGGAGCCAACGCACCCCCCGCATTCTGAGACTGGGAACACTTGGTACCAGCAGTATTCGGCGCCACCAAGGCAAAGCGAAGGTACCTGACTTGGGAGGAAGCTTTGCCTTGTTCGGTGGGGGCTTGGCCTGGAGCGAGCAGGATACCTTGTGGTGAAGGTTTGAGGACAGTGCGTTTTGGGGCATGTGAGCAGAAAGTACTGTAGGTACCTTGCCTCACGGCACTGTCTCGGCTTTAGTAATCCGTCAGCACTGACGTCCAGGTAGTTGAGGACAGATCAGGGAGGGCGGCACGCAGCACGACAAAGCCCTTCTGCGAAGTTTGGATGAGGATGCTATAGCAGTACGGCATTCGCATGCAAGTCTTGATGGAAACATGGATCTATGGACATCGAACTTTTCTTTTGGCGCCCTGGCCAATGCATCATGTGAAGCCTCCCGTGCAAGCACCTTGCAAGCTCCGAAGCTTCATGTTGAGGCGGACTGATTCGGTTCCGTGCCAAGGGATCTTTCCACACTGTGACGACCAGGGAGCTTTGAAGTATCTCCGCTCCCAATTGCTGCCGTTATCGCATTGCCTGGGAGACCGAGGTCGCCACCGGATTGGCTGATTCTGAAGCGCTAGTCCATTTATGGCGCACAGCCACCCTGTTATCGCACACCCCAGCAACTGGATGCGTCACAGCTCTCGCCCGCGCCCAGGCCCGCTGAGGCAACACCGGAGCTTGTCGCGCGCACGTAAGGCCGTCCGCCTCCTGCCGTTTATCTACCCCAGGTCCTCCTCGCTTCCTTCCCTCCAACCTTCTTCATCTTCTTCATCTTCTCCATCACCTTTCCCCCATCGACCTCTTCCACCAATTCCATCGCAGTAGAGGGTATTAGACTGTAGGCTGCTTTCTATTTCCATCCTTTCGCGTCGCAAGTAGACCGTCTTGCGGGTTCGTCATCATGAGAACCGCCTTCGCTCTCTCCCTGGCGGCTGTCGCCAACGCCGCGTCCTTCAGCGCAAGCACCATCAACGGCCGATCTGCCCCCATCCTCAGCTCTATCGAGGCCGAGACGATTCCGGACTCGTACATCATCAAGTTCAAGGACCACGTCGATGACGCCGGTGTGTCAGACCACCACACCTGGATCCAGAACATCCACACCAATGGCGAGCAGGAGCGCCTGGAGCTGCGAAAGCGCAGCTCTTCTTTCTCCGAGAAGACCTACACTGGTCTGAAGCACACATTCAGCATCGGTGGCGGCTTCAAGGGCTATGCTGGACACTTTGACGAGGCCGTCATTGAGCAGGTCCGGAACCACCCTGATGTAAGTTCCTCTCCGCATATTTGCCTCACCCAATACACCCGACACTAACCGAATCGCTTCAGATCGAGTTCATCGAGCGGGATACTCTCGTCCACACCATGATCCCTGTTCAGCAGGACAAGGTCACTGAGGACAAGTGTGACGGCGAGACCGAGAGGCAGGCTCCTTGGGGTCTCGCCCGTATCTCTCACCGAGAGACCCTGAACTTTGGCACCTTCAACAAGTACCTCTACTCCGCTGATGGTGGTGAGGGCGTCGACGCTTACATTGTCGACACTGGTACCAACATCGAGCATGTTGACTTCGAGGGACGGGCCAAATGGGGCAAGACCATCCCTGCTGGCGATGAGGATGAGGACGGCAATGGCCACGGCACTCACTGCTCTGGTACTGTCGGTGGTAAGAAGTACGGTGTTGCCAAGAAGGCTAGCATCTATGCCGTCAAGGTGCTCCGATCCAACGGCTCCGGCTCCATGTCTGATGTCGTGAAGGGTGTTGAGTTTGCTGCCACCAGCCATCTCGAGCAGGTCAAGGCTGCCAAGGACGGCAAGCGAAAGGGCTTCAAGGGCTCCGTTGCCAACATGTCTCTCGGTGGTGGAAAGACTCAGGCTCTTGATGCCGCTGTCAACGCTGCTGTCCGCACCGGTATTCACTTCGCTGTCGCTGCTGGCAATGACAACGCCGATGCCTGCAACTACTCCCCTGCTGCTGCCACCGAGCCCGTCACCGTTGGTGCCTCTGCTCTTGACGACAGCCGTGCTTACTTCTCCAACTACGGAAAGTGCACCGACATCTTCGCCCCTGGTCTGAGCATTCAGTCCACCTGGATCGGCTCCAAGTACGCCGTCAACACCATCTCTGGTACCTCCATGGCTTCCCCCCACATTGCTGGTCTTCTGGCCTACTACCTTTCTCTTCAGCCTGCTGAGGACTCCGAGTTCGCTGTCGCTTCCATCACCCCCAAGCAGCTGAAGGAGAACCTCATCTCCATCGCTACCCAAGATGCCCTCGACGGTATCCCCGCTGATACCCCCAACCTGCTCGCCTGGAACGGCGGTGGCTGCAGCGACTTCAAGAAGATCGTCGAGGCTGGTGGCTACAAGGCCAAGAAGGCCCCCTCCCCCATCAAGGAGCTTGAGAAGGAGGTCGTCAGCGGCGCCAAGGACTTTGGCAACAAGGCCAAGAAGTTCTCCAAGAAGATCCACGACCTCGTTGAGGAGGAGATTGAGGAGTTCATCAAGGAGGTCTCCCTGTAAGAGCATCATCTTTCTCGTTACATGGTTCATGGGTTTGCACGCTTGATTGGGAATACGGATGAGGATTCGGCTGTTGGGGTTTGTTTTGGGTAACTGTTTTGTGATTCGAGGCGCTTTCGCCTGGTGATCTTGTCGTCGTCGCTACATCTGTCTATTGGGTTGCACAGCCTTCCCGCTCTTAGGACTTGCTTGCGCAGGCAAGAATACATTTCCTTGTCGTCCAGAGATCCCTTTCCTCTTCTACCCATGTGATGGATTGACTGAGCTTTTGATGACTTTTTGTCTTTGCCCTTCCCTTGACCCTTCCACGTCTGAGGTGTTGACCAAGCCATAGACAGCTGTGAAGTGCCCCTCGATCAAATATGACCCCCTTCTAGCCCTTTTCGCTAACTGGATTATCCCGCCGCTCCCCTTTTCTGCACTTGGTGGTTCAATGCCTGATCATGAGGACTCTCCAATGTATCTCGATGATTTGGAGGCTGAACGATTCTATTCCCACCTGCCTTGCTCGGCTTGTTGAGTTCTTTCCCAACTTTGTTCATGACGCTTCCGACCTCGTTCCTTCCTATCCCAGCCCACCTCCTGTCACTGACTTCACTTGCCATCATTACCTCTTCTCTTCCTCCCACTTCACGAACTCTCCTTTTCCATTGCTCTTGAGCACATCACAATCATCCCGCGTGCTGCATGACTTGTACCTGTTGCTGGTAGACACAACTGCACTCTTTGATTAGCTTCAATACTATCCCGCTCTAGCTACGAATATCTTCGAAGACTTGGGATCATCCCCAACCAACCATCAACCACATTGACATTCTTGTGACCCTCTGTGGCTCGGCTCGGGGCATATTCCTGTTGCGATCGACGAGAGATGCTTCGCCGCAACAGTTCTCGAAACAAGAACCGCCGTCCTCTCAGTCGAAGCAAGTCGACTAATTCCGTTACCCGCGCCGCGCCGCACGCCTTCGAGTTTATCGACCCCGTTGCGGCTGAGCGAGACGCGAACATAGCCGCCCTGCTTTCTTACCGCCGAGCAGAGGCTAGATCGTCCGGTGAAATGGCTCCTTTGCCTCGAGATCCAGCGAGTTTCTATACAGAAAGAAGCGATGGCTTCGCCAGCTCCAATAAGCAGACCTTGGAGCGTTGCGATAGCGTGTCAACAGTCCGTGGCGGTTCAGTGAATGAGTCAAGCCTTTGTCAACAGCAAAGCATTCGGTTTGCGGGACCATCAGCTCGCCCGCGAAGGGCGTTGGCTTTGAGAGGTAGCGAAGGTCGAGAGGAGTTAGTCTCGTCACCTTCCAAGTTCCTGTCACTTAGCCATGCGAACGGGAGACCCTCCTCGGCTCTGTCTTCCGATAGAGCGAAGCAGAATAGTCATTCCATCACACGACGATATCTAGACTCTCTCGAGCCCCCTGAGGAGTGGTGCGCCCCTGACGATGATGTTGCGTCTGTTCCGTCTTCCTACAGGCGGTTGCGAAAATCGAAATCCATGTTTACACCTTCAAAGAGAGAGGCGACAGGCCGTACGCTTGATCGTGGCACCCTCGGAAAGAATCGCCAACAACACACCGACTCCTTTTCCACGTGTAGGAACAAGGAAAACCAGCCTTGGCTTGATTCAACCCTGACACCTACTGTTCGATCGTCGACATCGATGAGTTTTCTAAAAGGCCGCCAAAGCAAGGGGTTTCACGGATCAGAAAGCAGGGCAGAGAACGATCTCGCTGTGCAACTGGCGCGCGAAAAGTTTCGTGACCAGGCCCAAAGGCAACGGAATCTACAGCCTCAGTCATCCATGTTCTTCCGGCCAAAGCATAGGCAAAACGAGAGTCCTACTAACGGACTTCGGAAATCCCTCCGCAACAGTAGCAACAGCAGTACCGTTTTGTCGTCGACATTCTCTACTCACAGTGTTTCCATCCCCAAGCAGCCCGGGCTGAGGAAGACAGCACGGAAAGTCTCACACACCCTGAGAACAAAACTCAAAGGGATCTTTTCCCGACCAAAAAGTGTGACAAGCCTCGGCGTGCAGGACATGAGCCTGGGAAGCCCTCGTCCCGACTATGACGGCGACGGTTGTCTTCAGTCGAATGAAGACCAAACGACCGAAGAGGCGTCGTTGTCTCAGGTCGCAACACATATCCCCTCGTTGCATGATGTCCCGCCAAGCCAGCAGCTACAGTCTCGAAAAGGAAGCGTTGAGAGCATGGAGAGCGACGAGAATCCTACTTCCGACGAAAAATCTCGAGTGACGAGCTGGACAAACTCCATCACAAACACGGCTACCAGCGTGGGGAATATCGGAGACTGGGAGCGACAGCGCCTATCTGTGATCAAAGAAAATGGCGCCCATGTTTCCTCTGGGGCGTTTCGTGCAGTTGGCCTTCAAGATAATAGGGCAACTGTACAGGGCTTGCTTCCAGGTACGGTTGTCGATAGTGACCGGGTGTATTCAGCTCTGATGAAGAGGCTGGACGACAAGGAACACAGGACCGAGGCGGCCACGAACCTGAGTGAAGCTGGCATTGCATCATGGGCACCCTCAGATCGTGGCGATCCAGCACACGGCAATCGCGATCAAACATGGGCTTCCTCCACGATCCGATGCGTCAGATCGGATGATGATGTTTTTGGCGAATCCGAGACTGATTCAACATCTACCGAAAGCTTGACGCCTGAACGTGTTACGAGCATTCCACAGCAATCGTCATTGCCCGTCACAAACGTGACCTGCCCGAATGTTACCGGAATGTACTCGAAAGAAGATTCGTTGCTACCAGAGAGTCGGCCAGGGAGTGTCCGCAGCGAGCTCCAAATGCCGAGAGCGATTCCTCAGAGAAGCTCGGCATTCTTTGCCAGCCCAACTTGTCATTCCTTCCGCACCACCAGCCCGTACCGTCGCGCAGTGCAAGAGACTGTCAAAACATCACAGGGGGTGGACCAGCACGGGCTCTCTGGATCAAAATATCTTCATTCACTCTCTGCACTGAGCCTCCCTGCTCGCCAAACAAGTAGCCCGGGCTCCGACGGCGACCCACGTCTGGGGTATGCAGAAAGCGTGTACTCTTGCGCAACGGAGGATGTCAGGGGTAGCAACGCCGAAGAGATGAGACCAGTTCCAGATCAGATGCGAGAGCCACTCGCAGTTCAAGATCATGATGAAGCTACCACGATGGCGAACTTACACCACCACCCGACAAAGCCCTACCACCTTCGAGACGCATCTACCGCCAGCTCGGTGGAGTGGAAGACGTGGTTAAGCGCGAACGTGTCCAAGTTAGAAGGTCCTTTGACACCGACAAACAAGGCCAGTACCCGGGAAGCTCTTGATGTCTTCCCTTTGGGACACGTTAGAGAGGGCGCCGAGATAGGCTCACCGGCGGACATGCTTCAACCGATGAGCGACGCATCGTCAGATCGATGCCCTCTGAGCACAGTACAGGGGAACGCAAAGCCTTCGCCAGACGCTGTCATGACCTGGAAGCACCCTCGTGAGTCTAGAGGAGGCGGTGATGAGAATGAGGTGCCTCATTTCGGCCCGTCGAGGCTGCGCCACGAACCGCCGCCGATTCCATCTAGGAGTAGCCTTCGAGCTGTCCCTTCGCTCCCGATACTTGGAAAGAGGAGCACCCAAAATACTGATACGGCAAGCCAGATTCATCGAATGCGCTCTCTTCACGCCATCGGGCGTCTCAGATCCACACCCGAGGAAGCGATGCTCAAACGGCGTTCTCGTTCACGCTTCACTGGATGGCAGGGCTCACCAACAAAGTCAAGCCCAGGATTTGCCGAAGGGGTTGAGACGCAGACATTCAAGCCAGCTTCAAACGAAACCCAAGCTTTGGGGGACGGTATGCGAGAATCGATGGCGTGCATGCATTTTGGGCGAGATGCGAGCAGTCGGGCGTTGGGGCCTGAACCCGATGCCCAGATGGCGGGGGGTAAGAGAATGGTGGACATGTTCCTGAGTAGTCGGCGAAAGAGGGAGATGCGGAATGGGAGCGGGCTTGGGAGTTCGCCAGCGGCATTTCTATGACTTGGATGTCTATAGTTCGAGTGGCAGAGGTGCTATTTCTGGTTGCTGATGAGAAGTGTTAGCCTCTGAATGCTTTGCTAGATGTAGGGTTTACTGTTGCCTGTATCTTACTCGGGGGAAGGGAACTGGCGATGGAGTAATTGTAATGGAGACGGGTTAAAACTCCCGTCAGATATTCGGGGTAGCATAGGTGTTAATAGTTAAACCCTTCAGAAAGCTCAGGAACCTCTGTTGTATAGAAGCTGAGGCGTTGTTGTAGAGTCGGTTCCAACACCACGAGAGGCCGATCAGCAATGCCAGAATGGTTATGAGTTTATTGCACACGGAGAACTGACCCAATGCAGTATGTATCATTTAATGTCTCCAGGGCTGACGTGGACCTCCCAGTGCTTCGCTATGTCCTTCGGGAAGCTCTTCTTTTTCTCCTTGCTCACCCACTTCCCATACTCTTCGTGCGTTACATCTTCTTTCAACACACCCGAAGCTTCACCCTTATCTAGAAACTCTAGGAAGTCTATCGTCACTTCGACGTATTTCTCCAGCGCCTGCTTCACATCTACTGTCGCTCCTAGGATCCAACCCAGCAGAAGTGGCTGGATGAGCGGAGCGTCGGTCACGCTGGGATGCGCGGTGCCGATGCTAGTTAAGAACCACGCCGCGCCGACTTCGTCGCGGACGTGTCGCACGAGGTCTAGCACGGTGTCGAAGTGCGGTCGGCCAAAGAATACGCTGTGCGTGCGGGACCAGGAGTTGGAGTGCACGACTAGGAGGGGGACTGGGATATCTGAGTTGAGGGGCCCGCTCGACTTCCCTGGGTCGAGGGCTATGCCGCCGATGGCTGGGTTTAAGGTGCTGTTGGCGGTCTTGAGCGCGAGGAGGGAGCCTGTGGCCCCGTAGGAGTGGCCGTTGATGGCGAGCCGGTTGAGGTCGAGGCGGTTGGACCAGGCAGCGAGGGCGTGGCCTTCGTGGCGGGGGTTGGCTCTGAAGACTTCCCAGCCATCGCCGTCGTTGATGTCTTGGAGGACGCGGATTGTCTCGAGGATCTCTGCGTATCGGAATGCGAGTTGTTCCTCCTTCATCTTGGCTGTGGTCATGGGAGGGTCGGAGAGGAGATCCCGCCTTCGAAGTAAGACGACGCGTCGGTCCTTCTTGGACGCGGTCTTGACGATTGTGCCGGGACAGCTGCCGTCACGATGTTCGAGGGCAGCGACAATGTGTCCGCGGCTAGCGAGTTCGCCAAGGTAGTGGGTGTAGTCGGTCCTTGAGCTGGCCATGCCGTGGGAAAATACCATGACGGGAAACTTTTCGCCCCCGGCGGCATCTTCCTCGTCTTCTTCAGACCTGAGAAGGGGTGCGTCTACTTTGGCGGGGATGTCGACACTGCCGACGAGGAGCCACAGGGCGAAGGTGAAGATGGGCCGGACGATGAAGTTGTTGACGCCTGCGATGCGGGCGTACCCTTCGGCCGTGAGGCTGATCGGCCTCGGGACCCAGGGGTGTCGGGACTTTTTGGACCGGGCCCCCTTGACGGCCGGGTAGTACAGCGTGAACAAGACAGTCTCCAGCTCAAATGCCGGGAGCCTCGTGTCCCTCACCACGGTCTCAGAAACACGTCGCGGCTTCTCCAGAGGGATTTCCAGATCAATAGCGCCCACCTCATGCGGTCCCGAATACGCCGGAAGAGCCGAAGAGAACAGCGGCTGGCGCGTGACGAAGCAATAGAGGAGGTAGACGCCGACGAGGGAGCACAGGACGTAGCGCCAGGTGAGTCTCGGGCGGAGCAGCTGCTTCAGGCGCTCGACGAGACGCTGGACGACGGGGGATGAAGTCCATGCGAGGAGCCACGGCCATCGGGAAGTTTTGTGGATGAGCCATCGCGGCCTGGGGATGCGATGGGAGGTGGGTGATTCTGTGAGCGGGAGGTCCGGATCTGAGAGTGAGGGTAAGCTGAGGATGGAGTCTTGGTCTGGATCCTCTGTTTCTAGCAGGGCATCTTGTTCGTCATCGCTGCTGATGGAGTTGAGTTCTAGGTCGTCTGGTCGTCGCGAATGCTGCATTTTTTTTTGTATTTTTTTTTTGTATTTTTTGGAGGGAGAGGAAGGGGGGGAAATAGGAATTGTTGATGGGTGGTGATGTTGATGGTGATGTTGATGATGAGTGGGTTTGGAGGTGAGCGTTGTGGCTGTGGAGCTACTGGGGGGGGGGATGTTTCCTAAAGAGGCAACGGGTTTGACCTGGATGACGCAATGGGTTTGACTTTCGTGGCGATGTTTAGATAAAAAGAGCGAGGGAAAGAAAGTGATGAGCGAGAAGAAATAAATACTAGCTGTGTTTTGATAGATTTCCTTGATGACTTTTTTCTTCGTCGGTGTCGTTTGGTTTGGTCATGCGCCGCTTAAATTGTAGCGCGCCTTTCTGCGAACCGGTACTACCTATACCGCTTGCACCAAACCTGTAACATTGTACGGAGTAAGGCTAAGGAATATGAAGTAGATCAGTGAATCTAATGGACATTTGATGAGCATCGTGAAAGAATCGGAAGTTGCGCGTTGTCGATGGTTTTCTAAACTGTTCTAGGGTAGGTTGGGCAAGTTGGTCTTGCGAATGCCCTCTTATCGTGTCGTCAAGCGCAGAACACATTCATAATAAAGAAAAGCATATCATGGCAAGGTTAAGTGAATATTCACATTTCCGAAGTAAAAAAAACCCCAAAAGACAAAGACGGATGTGCAACTTGAACCACACGCCCTTCCAGTTCTGAAAATCCTACAGCTTCATGTGTGTTCTGGTCTCATCTTTCAACCCCTAGCCTCGCCACATCGGCGACGAAGGGGTGATGTTGTTAAAATTTGCTCGAGCTGCCGCGAATTGTTCAGCAGTATAGTAGAGTTCTCCGCTGGTATCCCTCCATCCCACCATCATGAGGATCTGTTGGTCAAAAAGCTCAGGCCAGTCCCAACCACGTTGAACGCATTGAGGCTTTGGTGGATTTTCCGGCATCTTCCGTTCATATCTATCCCGGAAGATGTGGTAACATGCGAATGCATGGTATGGATGCCACCGAGGGCGGTTTTCCAACTCCCCGTGGATTGGTAGAGGACATGCCGGTTGCTCATCTGGGGTAGATAGGAGGAAGTTGATGAGAGAATCAAACTGCTCCTGAGTCGGTGGATATAAAGTCCTCGGGTCCTTTGCTCGGTGTCCATCAATCCACATTGCCTTGCACTAGAGGGCGAGAATGTCACATATGTCAGCGTTCATTACATAGATCAATACTGCCTCCAGTCTCGGGCGGCTGTTTGTCAACATGACGAACATGGGCGCCAGCAGGAAACGCACCTCTTTCTCCGTCTCCCCGCGGTCAAATACCACGACACCACCAAAGATCTTTGACTCAGCCCAGTATCCAACAGTATCGGAAAGACCCTGGGGGTACTGCTTGTAATACTGGTAGGTCCGACGGCCGAAAGCGGTGGGAGTAGGATAGTGGTATGTACGACTCTCTACCCCGTTTTCCTTCTCCTCGAGAACTTTGTTCTTCCACTCTTCGTAGTGTTGATGCTTGTGGGCACTATCATCGAGGTCAAAGAGGTTGGCACCGATTTGATGAATGGCCGTGACGACAAGCTCGACAAGACGAAGAGTGAAGTCTTTTGACCCAGAGGATGCTTCTTGAAAGGCGAAGAGGGACTGAGAGGATGCTTAATACCCTAATCCCATCTAGCTGGCAGGTGATGGTGGTTCTCACCGTGGTTTGGAAGCGAAGCTGCGATAGATCGAACCGAGCTCGGAACTCCCGGGCTTTTTCGAGAAATCCCGGACAGAGGTCTTCATGATTCGCTGTGTAGACGGGATGGTCTTGTGGATTCCGATAGAGGCTTTCCTCGTGCGACTTTATTGTCGGAAGGCCATCTAGGATCTGGGCGTAGGTGAATTCAGCAATCTGGAGACCGAGAACGTTTTTGACGGCTCGCTCAAGTGTTTGTTGGTGGCCATTGTCAAGGAGAGAGATGTCTCGCAAGTCCTCTTTATTGAAATCAGGAGGATCAATGGCTGTTGGCGTGGGAGCAGGACAGAGAATGGGGCCGGCGTCTTGTGAAATCATTCTCAGAGGTGGATGCCGTGATAGGTGAGTTCTGAACCCGTTTCCTTCTGAGATAGTTCTAGGCCAACGCTACTCTGGAGACTACCTACCTAGGTAAGGTAGGTAAAGTGGACTGATATCTGAGGGCAATAAAAATACATTTTTATTGTCAATAAGCAGAGTGATACAGAGAGGATTGAGCGACAATCACTTGCCACAGTCACCAGCCACAATCTCGCGAGAGGCTTCACAATCTCTGACAAGTTCGCCACTTTCCATCGGCCGAATGGTGTAGTGGTTATCACGTTGCCTTCACATTGAAAGATGGAGTCGGCAAAGGTCCTGGGTTCGACCCCCAGTTCAGTCACTCTTTTTGCTTCTTCAACATCTTTGGGTTGAGGCTTTGATATTTTTGACATTGCAGGACATCTTTCGATGCCTCGAATCGAGTTTGAGAAGAATGTGGCTGTTGTGGCATGTCTACAAGTTGAACCTGAAAGTGCTCCTAAGCTGTCACAATGCCTGACAGGGTTGCTGGACACTCAACCGTCGAGAGGGGGAGGACAGAAGAAGAGAGACAAGATGCGGGAGAAGAGTGAGATTTCTGACTAAATCTAGTTTCATCATCCATCTTCCTTTTTTGATTATTCCCAGCGAGTTCGTGGGACACAATTCGAGATGTTACTTTGGTAGGCCAGCCGGAGGGAAGTTGTAGCACAATTGAAAAAAGTGTGGTGTTGAGATGAGCAATTCTGGTTTTCGCCAACGAGTCCTAGTCGGCTAGACTAATAAATCCCGCTTATGGAGTATCGTAAGGTCGCCGAGAATCAAGAACAGTCTTGTGTTGGATCTGGTTGATGAGTCAAGCGCAGGCGTTACGGAGGATTCCTCTAGTTTCATGGCCGGCCCTCGCCACGAAGGATCGACTAACAAATTCTTATTGGCATTAAAGTTAACGGGATGATCCAAGCCGGCATCCGCGGGATCGCCGGGAGGGGTAGGGCCTGAGTTGTTGCCGAATTTTGGTCGAGACTCGGGCACGCAGTCTTCTCGGCCTTGGCTTTGATCCTCCAGGACGCAACTACGAAGTAATAACACCATTCAGACATGAATTCCCACCCCTGACAGCTAGGAGCGGGGGGGGACAGAGAGGTATAAGTGACGTCAACAGGTATTGGTCAAACTTGGGGCAAAACGTTAGTTAGTTAGAGTCTTTTGTTCATTATTCCCTAGGATGTCTCCTCATGCGGCAACGACTTGACATGGGTCTGTCCAGTTTCAGTGTGGTCGAGAACGAGCCGGAAGATGCACTTGGCCAACCGAGGGCTAGTCGTCCGATCTGTGAGGTACATGGTGGCTGAGCTCAACGGTTCGGCACATGTATGATCTGATAAGCACACCTTGCTTCTGGCTGCGTTACCACGTTGCGAGGGACCTTGATGTATTATTCCCTGTCTGTCTTAGCGCCTTGTAAGTTCTATTATTGAGCTACGGAGTATTCACTCCGTAGTTACGATGGATCTTGTCCGGGGATACAACTTGATCCCCGTAGGGACTGGTTGATACACCTCTTCTCATGACCTGCTTCCGATAACCTCGGGTTTATTAAAGAGCTGATATTCGCGCAGTTCCTCCTCTCTCCACACGCCATCTTGCTTCAACCAGGCTCGTTTCGTCCAAGTTTGACAGCACCATGTGATGGGGCTTCCTTGGCGTTTGCGGCCCCGGTTTGAGATTGATTGTTAGGGCCGGGGATCGACAGCGGATCCTCTGCACGGAAACGGCCCGTCCCACGCCCAGCCAGACGTGGCTTGTACAGCTTCGTATCTGCAATAGGTACCCATAATTGTCTTAGCTGTCGCCAGGATCCCTCAGGCTCAAGCTTGCATTATAGAACGCACTTTGCCGCAAGACAATCAGGGATTTTCCCATCATCAACTACCTCAGGACCTAGGAAAGTACCTGGAGCTAGGTACCCAACTCTGCCCCCCCAGCGAGAGACAAGTAGGAGGGACAAGAGGGACAACTCAATATCCGGAGATCCGAGTGCCCTGAGACAACAACAAGAGCCTATCAGAACAAGAGGAGTGAGACCATGGGGCAAGGATGGAGTAAAACAACCCCTAGAAACCCTGTAGGTGGGCTGAAGACAGCCCAGGGTAGCTGTGATGTCTCGGCCGGGTAGCTGAGTCACCCTCTGACTACCACTAAACCATAGAGCTATACTGCAACTAGCTTCGTTGATATGCTTCGAGATGCACCCAAGAAGCGCAGCTGAAATCCATCGTACTAGAAACTTGGCCCTTTGCGCCCGTACCATGACTCGGCGCTCATGGAGTGATTATATCACCTACATCGTCAGTTTTGGGAATGCAGGACCTTCTACCACTCTGTGGTACGATGGGGGAGAAGTCTCGAGGGGATTCCCATCGAGCTGTCTCATGATGCAGCGAAATCGGAGAGTGTCCTGACGAAGTATGTAGACAGGCAAAGGCTTGGGGGGAGAGCTTCAAGTCTATAAATTGGCGACTTCGCCCTTTGCTCTCTTGTCTGGATCTACACTCACACTCAAACATTCTTTCCTGGGTCTACACTCTACACTCGCATCCTCATTCACATCTAAACTCAACTCTACACACACTCTTCAGCGAAAATGAAGTTCTCCCAAGTTCTCGTCTTCGCCTCCTCCTTCTTCCTCAAGGCCTTGGCCTCTGACCCCACGGAAGCCCCTGAGGGATATGAACTCTTCATCCCCAGTTGGGAAATCGAAGTTGAACCGGGCAATGTCGTCCTCTTGAACGGCACAGTCGAGGAAGTCCATAGCCAGGTCCTCGAAATCAACCCGAACTGGGATGAGGAGCATCCCATTGAGGCCAGAGATGTCAGTTCCCTTGACAAGAGGGCCGTGTTCACCGGCGGCCACTTTTGCTTCGGTCGCTGGCAGGGGTGCAGCACTTCACGTATCATGCAAGGCATCTCATACCTCCATGGGGTCCCTGGGAGACCCGGTAACAGCGCTGGACCAGGCTCGTGCGGACGAGTGAGCTGCTCTCACAACTCGGCTATCTGGTGGTGCAACGATGTATGTCAACCGCCCCCCTTTTTTAGTTCTTGAGCTAATCTGTTTGCATAGAATAACCGCTACTTCGTTCTGGGATCTTTCCGAGACATTGCTGATGGTGCTTCACACCTCGTTTCGCACTGCGCTGGGACCCAGGTCGCCGGTCAGGTTTTCCACCGCGACCACTGGAATGTTATCGTGAGGAAGGATTCCTGCTAAGCAGCTGAACCGACATGAAGAGTTGAAGGGAAATTGGGATATTTCATAAGGGACCTCATGGTTGGATTGTACCCGAGTGTCAATTTTGTTTGGTGCTACGGGGGACTTTGTGGTGTTTCAACAACGCCATCCAACTTACTTTTCTACTTGAATCGACTTTTATTTTAAGCTGGAAAATGCGTGCCCCCTTAAGTGACGCTGAGAGCGTAAAAACTGAGCTTCGAAACAGACTGCCCGCTGCATGTAGCCAGAGGGATAGGTGTGACGAATATGTGGGACTATGCACTGGAAGGGATTGTGTTTCGATCCAGACACTGAAATCAAGTGAATCGGGCAGGAGTCTCAAGGGAAAAGGAGACGGGAGAGAAGGACACAGTAACATTCTAGAGGCTGTTGCTCAAGGTACATGTCATGAACCGGGATCTATCTTTGTCCATCCATTGTCACTCCCCATTGACCAGGAGGATCCCACGACTGCCTCGAAAATCTCTAGATCTATTTCGAAAATCGCCCAATCTCCTTTACTGGCCACTCGTAATCCCTTTCAAAAGAAACAGAAAACGACCACTCTCCAGAACCGACAACTTCGGACTTTGAACCCTCCGGCCCTGGCAAGACGACCTCCATGTGCGTCGTAGGAGGCACAACGACATCCAGCTTGAGATCAAAAGAGTTTCCTTGCTTCTGCGTCAGTGTCCAGGAGCTGGAGACCTTTCCATACGGAGTGATGTGTTCTGCCTTTGCGGACGTAAACTCGCCACCTAGAACGGGCTGGACCTTCGACTTCTTCCACCCAGGGGCCACACGCTGAAGTCCAGCAAGCCGTTCGACCATGAACTTGCCCACAGCGCCGAAGGCGTAGTGATTGAACGAGGTCATCTCTCCGGGGTTGATGGAACCGTCTGGCATCATGCTGTCCCATCGCTCCCACATGGTTGTTGCACCCATGGTGATGGGATACAACCACGAGGGACACGTCTGGTTCAACAGCATGGAATATGCCACGTTGGCATGGCCCGTAGTTGTTAGAGCTTCGCACACGAAAGGTGTTCCAGCGAAGCCGGTCCCAATCTTGAAGGCATTTCTGCGGACAATCTCGGCGAGGCGTTCTCCTGCTCGTACTTGTTGGTCCTTCTCAAGGAGGCCAAAGCAGATGGCGAGCGAATATGCTGTTTGAGAGTCGGATGTAATGCGTCCGTTGGGAGTCACATATTCATTTGAAAATTCCCGACGAGCGGCCTGGGCGTCTTGGCGATACCTCTCCGCGTCAGGTTGGAGCCCCAGGAGCTCGGCGATCTGGGTGACAAGGTTAAGGCAGTGAACAAGGAACGCGTTCGCGACGAGTGCCGGCTCGGTCACTGCCTTTTGAGGTTGGTCTGGAGGTGCGTTGGGATCAAGCCAATCCTACTCGAAATGTCAGTCTTATCCGCACTCCGGTCTTGAGCCTCAGCATTACTCACGCCTAGTTGGAATCGATTAAAGTCCCATAGATGAACACAGCCCGTCTTGTTTCTCGGGATCTTGTTGAGCCAAGTTGTCATCGAATCATACTGCTGCGAGAGTATCTCGACATCTTGAGTTTCCTCCCAGAGCGCCCAGGGAGCGAGAACAGTCACGTCGTGCCAGATCGCAGCCGGCCAGGGATTGCCCCAGAAGGGCTCGTTGAGGAGCACATTCGGGCAGACCATAGGAGGGATGCCACCAAGGACCTTTTGATCGTGCTCAACGTCCTTCAGCCAGTTCTTTAGAATACCATGGCATCCATAGAGATAGGTGGCGGTAGGAGCAAATAGAGAAAGGTCGCCCGTCCAGCCCAGACGCTCGTCTCGCTGGGGGCAATCTGTCGGCACGGAGAGAAAGTTGCCCTTCATTCCCCAGCGGATGTTGCTGAAGAGTTTGTTCAAAATCTCGTCTGAGCAAGAGAATGAGCCCCTATCTTCCATGGCAGTATAGCATACCACTGCTTCAAATGCATCGAGGAGGTTGTCATTGGATGTCGGCCAGTTATCGACCTGAGCGTATCGGAACCCGTGGAAAGTGAAGCGCGGTTCGTATGACTCGCCCTCCTCGTCGCCCCTGAGAGTATATACGTCTTGTGCCTTGCAGATGCGGAGCGGCCGGATGCCCAGCTCTCCCTTCTCAAGGACTTCGGCGTGGGACAAGGTCACTTCGTGGCCTCGCAGGCCTTTGACCTTCATCCGGAGATAACCAACCAAGTTCTGTCCGAAGTCGAGGATGATTTTCCCTGATGGTGTTGTAATTTTCTCGATAGGTTTGATGACCTCGAGCTGTCGAACAGGTTCGCTGAATCCTGCAATGAGATCTACCTCTTCGGGAAGAGGAGGCAGGGCATCGACACCCTGCCACGACCCTGTGGGAGTTCCAGTGTTGGACCAGCCGGGGATCTCTGCCGTAGCGTCGTAATATTCACCATCATATATCTCAGCCCGGCGTATCGGACCCCGAGTCACGGTCCAATCGTCGTCGCTAGTGATGACGCGAGTCGTTCCGTTCCGGTATTTAATCTCAAGCTGTGCTAGAAGGGTCGTTCGCGAACCCCAGATGTTGCGTCGGCCACCCTCGAAGCCCAGACGGCCTTTGAACCAGCCCTCGGCGACTCGAATTCCGATGCAGTTCTGCTGGGGTTTCAATAGACCTGCGACATCGTGTGTCTGGTACTGAAGCCGCCCAGCATATGCGGTCCAACCGGGGGCGAGGACGTGATCGCCCACCTTTTGTCCGTTTATTTCGGCTTCGTATACACCTTGGGATGTAATGTATAGTCGGGCAGACTCAATCCCGTCGTTGAGGGCGAATTCCCTTCGGAACAAGTCCTCAGGTTGGGGAGTGTCCAGGTTCTCATTTGACCAGGGTGCAGAAATGATTTGGCTGGACCAGTCTTTTCGACTGAGGAGGCCAGCTTCCAAGGTTGCGGGCTCACTCCAGGGTGTCGGCTGCGACAGACCTCTTCCTTGAGCCCGTACACGAATGGTGTATTGCTGTCGGGATGTGAGTGGTTCGTCATGAGGCCATGGGACCAGATGGGATTCGGCGGAGACGATTTTTGCGGAACAAACGTCGACAAATTCTCCGCCGACGAGTTTGCGGAGATGAAGCTCATAGGATTCTTGCTCGAAGTTTGGAGGGACATTTGCAAATCGCCAAGAGACCCTTGGTTTCGACTCGTGAATACCAAGGGTGTTTTCAGGGCGATAGTGTTCGATACGAACGTCAACCACAGAGGGGTCTGCCATGGTGAAAGAAACTAAAGAGAATTATCAAGGAAGAAAGAATTGTCTAGAAGTCAGAGGCTTTGGGCTGGCTGGTTTTCATATGGCCTGGTTCAACACCTCCCCGCATGCCCAGGTTGTGTCTTCGGTGTGAATTGGAGTCCTCGGTCAAAGCTACCCCGAACTGACGGTTGTCGGCCTTGAGATGGTCAGGCCTCCCCCGCAAAACAGCCATAGTTGAGCCGTTTGAAGGAATAGCGCCGGGTTTGGAACCCGGGGAAGCTGGGGAGATTCGCCATGTTCTCGCCCGAGACTAGGGCGAGCCCCGGAAGCTCCGGAGACACTAACTAATAGAGGGTTGTTTTACGCATACTTTTACGAATACCTCGTACACTGTGGAACACCAAATCACAACTTTTGCAATAGATTATAAAGGATGTTGTAGATTTCAACGTAGGGACATACACTCTGTCAAGAGGAATAAGACAGCGATTCTGCCTCCTTAGACCCTGGAACCAACAAACTACAACACCAAGACACTAAATTGAACCATCCCGAACAAAAACCCGAGTTCCAAACTTCCAGGCCTGGTCGACAACAAGCTGGACAGCTCCGTCCCGCACCTCCTCCGAAAACACAACCAGGTCTGCATCTGCCCCAGTCGCTATGGTTCCCTTTTTACCAACGAGGCCAAGCATCCGGGCTGGCGTAGCGGTGACGGCCTTCAAAGCCACTGGAATGGAAACGCCAGTCCATCTCAATAAGTTGTTGACGCATTCGAGAAGGGTAACCGAGCTGTGGTTGATTTGATAGTTAGTATAGGATACAATATATTCATTCCATTGGACTCTCTCACCTCCCGGCAATCGTATCCGTGCCTTCCAGTACACAGATTGCCCCCTTCTTGATAATCGTATTGGTGGTTTCTCCGTTTCTCCATTCGTAGGTGCCGTCAGCCAGACCCATCATATGCATCGCGTCAGTCACCAGAACCAACCCTTCAGGGTATGCCCTGGAGGCTATGGCGACAGTCGCGGGATGTAGATGGGTGCCGTCTGCAATGACACCGTAATAGGGCTTCTTATACCATCGGGGGTTCCCAAGAAGACCAAACGGACCAGTGTTGCGATGGTGCAACGGCCGCATCGCATTGAAGAGATGCGTGATCATTGTGGCACCGGCGTCCACAGCTGAACACGCCTCCTCGTACGTTGCCTCCGTGTGTCCTATCGAGACGACAATCCCCCTGGACCTGAGTTCAGGTATTAGATCCAACATCTTGCCTTGCTCCGGCGCCACCGTGATCTTCCTGATGGCGCCGGCGTGTCCAATGTTAGCCGCTCCGTAACAGTCCTCGATGTCAGAGAAGCTCTCTGCAACTCGGAGGGCCTCGACGTTGTGCACCCCGTTCTTGGTTGGACTGAGGAAGGGACCTTCAACATGAGCCCCTAGCGACTCGGCGCCATGTATTGGCAGAAAGGAATCTTGGGGGGCAAGGCATGGCAGTACCTGTAGTTAAAAAAAATTAGTGGCACGACTTGACTAAAGAACAATTCTACTTACCTGTCGATAGAGCTCTGGCTTCTGGGTCGTTAGTGTTGGGAGGTAGGATGTTACTCCCGTCGCCACGAGCTGCATGTTAACCTTCTCAAGACGCTTTATATATCGACCTCTTTCAGGTAGAAGAGTGGAGAAGTTGAACCCAAAAGCTCCATTTAACTGGGCATCAATCATCCCAGGAGCGACAATGCGGCCACCCAAGTCGAACGAGCTGTCTGGGCGGAGCCCATCTTCGAAGAACGTCGACTGAGCCGACAAGATAGTCCCAGTGAGGGAGCTGAACCAGACGTCTTCTTCCACCAGCTCGTCCCCTTTGAATACGCGGCAGTTTGTGAGCCGTGTGATGCCCGAGTAGGAGCGAATCGGGGCCGGGATGAATCGCATGGTGTTGTGGTGTAGAGGGCACGGCTGGAGGTTATCGATAGAGACGCGAGGAACGAATGAAACAGAAAGGAATGGAATTTATGAACGAACTAGAGATGAGAGATGGGTTGGTCCTGGTGAAGATGGACTGAATCTGCTCTTATATACCTGGCCGATGATGCATTATGCAGCCAACATACGCCGCTGGAGCAACTTGATACCGTATGCTTCACCCGATGCTACGAGGTTTGATTACTATACCGTGGCAAAACCTTATGAAAAGAGGTAAATTATGTGAAGGAGAGAAAATTGCCGTCAATCTAGATATGCCTGCCGACTCCTTCTAGTCCAAAGGGCCGATGTCGAGAACACAGAAATCATAAGATAAATCGTCAGAACGCGATGTAGGCACTCTGAATAGCCCAATGCAACAAGTAAAAAAACCAATACAGCATAAGAATTAGTATCTTGGCTGGTCCCTCGTGATAGCTGCGCTGTTCTTCCTCCCAGAACCATATTGACCTACCTCCAGTTTCTAGCTCCGCGGGACATGTACTCAAGATATCAAGGCATAGAGCTGGAAGTAAATCCAAAGAGAAAAGCTTATAGTCCCGCGATAGTTAGCCACTGAATTATGTTTTTTCCCTTGTACATCAACGTTTTGACGAAAGCATCTTTCTTCCACAATCTAGCATCTTCCATAGCCTGATTCCAACTTCTTGCGTGATACGTACGTTTTCTTTGTCTTGATGTGTTATTTCTGAAGATACTATGGACTTTTGGCAATCTGTGTCAGGCTGAAATCTGACTGCTTCGCTCATTGCTCCGAGGCACAACCTGATGAGAGTCCAACCATTGAAAGCTCATTGATCGGTGGAATTTCTCGTGATAAGCGCCAACTGTTTCCCATTTTAGTAGACGGCGTTGAAACAGCGGTATATTGATTTTTACGAGGATCGACGAGAACTGGTCAGCGTCATGTCTCGAATATGAGACTGGTCTCAGGTATTGCTCTTTGATCACTCAAAGGATACGAGGGTTTGCCAAGGCCCATTGACTGATTCCACGTCGTGAACTCTTGCGAAAATACCAAGTCATAAGTCATTCTTTGCAGGTTTCCAAAAATGCATTCGGGGTTTCGGCTGCCAACGAGCCCGTTCCGCCCGTTATCATCGTATATAGATAGCACTACCCTCTTGGCTAAACATTAGGCAGCGCTAGCTGGATCAAAATGTCTTATCATCATGCAGCTGGGCCTGAATCAAATGCGGATCGCCCAATGTGGATATTTTTGGAGAGACTACGGTTGGTAGGCGGAAGTTCTCCGCACAAGTGTTTCTCTTGGTGTTGATATAAATACCCATGACTTCGCGATAGATTCCCGTCTCATTTTCTCTCTTTCTTGAATCTTTGATCTTTCAATCTTGGTATAAGAACCTATAATTTCCTATAATATCCTTACATTAATTCACTCCCTGGGCCGAACTCGACTATGCTCTCCTCGATTCCGCACCCGCTTTGCCCACTCACGGCCACCGAGATCCAATCAAGTGCAAGATTGGTTGAGAGTGCCTGGCCGGCCTCCGTGTCTCTGAAATTTAAGGTCATTACGCTCAGCGAGCCTCCCAAAGACAAGCTGGTGTCCTACCTGGAGGCGCTGGATAAGGGATTGTCGCCATCGCAGCTTGACCGCCGTGTCTTTGTTGCGTACTACATCCGCAAAACCGTAAGCACTCAAGAGATCCCCGGTAGTCGTCGCATTACTAAAGATAGTAGGACGCTTTCCATGAAGCCTTTGTCAATTTGACAAGTGGAAAAGTCGAGAGCAATGTCAGACTTGGCCCCAACGTCCATGGCAACGTTGATTACGACGAGGCCCAGGCCGTCGAGAAGATCGCCTTGGAAAATCCGGAGGTTCAAGCCGAAATAAAAAAGCTAGAGCTGCCGGAGGGCACAGTAATCTGCCCCGAGGCTTGGGCATACGGTAAATAAGCCCTGTGTTATCATAGCAATTCGTGATGCTAACGATAGCTAGGGTCTGATGGCATCGACGACGACCAGCGGATGTACCAGGTCTACCTCTACATGCGGGACCCGGCCAACTCTGCCGAGGCAGACTCAAACCATTATGCATTCCCACTCCCTGTCTGCCCCGTGATCGAGTGCACCGAGTATAAGCTGCTCCGGGTTGATATCTTACCCACTGGCGCGGACAGCACTGTCAAGCCAGTCACCCCGTATCAGCCTAAGCCTGCAAGCGAATACATCCCAGAGAGCCAGACGTTGCGAGAAGACCTCAAGCCATTGCGTGTCAGTCAGCCCGAGGGACCTAGCTTTACCGTTACCCCTGTCGGCGAGACCGGAAATATTCTCGAGTGGCAGAAGTGGAGTTTCTTCGTTGGTAAGTGACGGCTTTGGGCTTGTGACAACTCAGATGTCGAGATTCAAGTTGTATTAACGACTGACAGGATTTAACCAACGTGAGGGTATGGTGTTGTACAACATCAAGTACGACAACCGGCCACTCTTCTACAGACTCTCCCTCTCTGATATGACTGTCCCCTATGCTGATCCACGGCATCCTTTCCACAAAAAGTCCGCCTTTGACCTTGGAGATGTCGGAGCCGGCGCCACGGCCAACAACCTCAAGCTAGGATGCGACTGCTTGGGGAGTATCCAGTACCTCAGCGGTGTCATCTGTGACGATCGTGGGGAGCCGGTGCATATGGAAAATTGCATCTGTATTCATGAGCAAGACGCAGGTATTGGCTGGAAGCACACCAACTACCGAACTGGCCGCGCAGCAATTGTTCGATCGCGTGAACTCGTGCTCCAGTCGATCATCACTGTTTCCAACTACGAATACATTCTGATGTTCCAGTTCAACCAGGCCGGAGAAGTCACCTATGAAGTGCGAGCAACGGGCATTCTCTCGACTCAACCGATAGATCATGAGCTGGACAAGACTGGGGTATCCTTCGGTACAGTTGTTCATCCCGGTGTCCTCGCTGGTCATCATCAGCATATCTTTTCACTTCGGGTCGACCCGATGATTGATGGCCACACAAACCAGCTCGTGTATTCAGAGGCTCACCGCATCCCGAAGAGCTCCAACTGGAACATTCACGGCAACGGCTACGAAGTTGTCGAAACGGTTGTAGAAAAGACATCGGGCCTGGATCTCGATGTTGATCTCAACCGGACTTACAAGATCACCAACCCGAACTCTCTCAATCCCATCAACGGCAAACCAGTCGGGTACAAGATCATGGCACCACCTTTCCAGAAACTGATGGCAGATGAAGAGAGCTTCGTCCACCGACGCGCTGAATTCGGGGACCACAACATCTACGTGACCACCCATCGAGACCGGGAGCTCTACGCGGGCGGCTGGTGGACCAACCAGTCCCGCGGAGGCAGTGGTGTCAGGTCATGGGCTCAAAGGAACGAGACGTTGACTCCCGAGTCTGACATTGTGCTCTGGGTGCAGTTCGGGATCAACCATGTGCCGAGAGTGGAAGACTTTCCGGTGATGCCGGTTGAGGTGCTCAAGGTGCATCTCAAGCCGGTGAACTTCTTCACCAAGAATCCTGCTCTGGATGTGCCTCCCAGTGAGCAGAGCTTTAATCAGAGCACGTTGGTCGAGTCGAATAAGGCTGTGCAGACTACGGATGAGGCGTGCGAGTGTGAAGGGTCCAAGGTCTCTTCAAAGCTGTAGTGTTATCTTGACCCCGTCTCGATAGAACCAGCTTAAGGGTCACATGTATAGCACAATTGAGATTTAGATTTCCCTACTCGTTGGCTCTAGGCCTTTAACGAAGACGCCATTCTAGTTCTTCAATGAAGCCTACTCTCACATTGTTTCAACTATAGACTAAGAGTGATTCTACCGGACAGGCCTCCAACACATCGCGGTATTTACTAACCACCTCTTCCCACCCAACGTCATCCTTAGTCAAGAA
Source organism: Fusarium robinianum (assembly GCA_013623725.1). Taxonomy (NCBI): domain Eukaryota; kingdom Fungi; phylum Ascomycota; class Sordariomycetes; order Hypocreales; family Nectriaceae; genus Fusarium; species Fusarium robinianum. The sequence continues at coordinate 130,659 of JABFFI010000425.1, read as the reverse complement.
CTGAAAGTTGCTCTCGCCGTCGGTGCTTCTACAGAGAAGAAGATTGTGTTTGCCCGCTCGGCCTCCGTGGGCAAAGTCTCCGTATGCGATCACTTGTAACGAGGCCGGCCCTTGAGGCCCAAATGCCCAAGCGACAAGCTGGCCAAAGTTATGTCGAAGCTCGCGCCTTCCTATTGTCGCCCAACAGGCATGATGCCTAAGATCTATGCTAGACCGGCGGACGTGAAGCAGCTTGAGCGAAGCCATGGACGCCAAAGGTAGTAGGATAGGCTTCTACGAAGGCAGCATGATTAGTTTTGGTGCTTTACTTGCTAGAAATTGCGGCAGATTTGTTTCTTACCAGACGGTTTGGAACACAGGCTAGGCCAATGCACTCTAGGTTGAAACTTCCGAGGGGATGCTGCGAAGGGTCTTTGGCGATGCCTTCCAGCTCAGAGTTCAGTATGCCTAGGTCTGATCTATCGAGTTGCTGTTCGAAATATGGCGATCCTTGGCTCAGATTGATTGTCATTTGATGTTGCACGAGTTTCTTCAGAGTCGCTTGATGGTGAGCGACGTGCTTCCAGAGATCCAGGGTTGGCACGTATCCGTAGAAGCTCAATGAAAGCTCCTCCAGACCCTCGAAAGCGTCAAGAAGATCTGCCACGATGCGCTCATCCATCTCGCTTGAGGGGGTGCCGAATGGATGCTGAATTTCGAGTGTCTTGAGCCTTATCGGTAGCTTGAGCTGTACAACTCGCTGGATGAGCTTTTCCCAACCTGTACATCTCCTAAGTGTGAGGGATCGAAGCGTCTCAAAATTGATGGCAAGTGCCACGGCAGAGTCTAGGGGAACTTGAGAGAGGGACAGCACTTGTATAGCCGGGAAGACGGGGCAGGCTGTGAGGTGACCTAGATTTAGGATCCTCTCTGCAAAGTAACCTAGACTATTTTCCCCATCATTGTTGTCAATGTTGAGTTCGTTTCTGAGTCTGGGCCAGTTTATGAGATCCATCTCGAGCTTCTGTAAATGCCCAGAGTTATTTCGGATTGCCACAGAAAGAGCGTTGAGATCATGAGCGCGGGGGGCTCTCCAGCAGAGACTCTTGAGATGGCGGAATGGCGATAAGTCTACGCGGTGATGGTCATCATCGCCGTATCGAGCGCAAGAGAATGGGGTCGTGAGTTCGAGAGATTGGAGTAACGGCTGTTTCAGAGAGATAATTCCGTGTGAACCAAGGATCTCGCTGGGTATGCAAGTTCCTAAATCCCAACTTCTAGGATTAGGAGGACTTTCTACCAGATGATGTTGTGGAATGGATATTTACCTGAAACTGCGCAGTTGACCATCTCCAATCCAAGAGACGAGTAATTTGGCACGACGAGAGAGCCGCTCGAAACGAGTCTGTTCAGTGTCGTCGTCGAAGTCGTCATCGTCGTTTTCATCGTCATCGTCATCCTCAGACTCGAAATCAGCGTCAGAATTCGAATAATCGCTGTCTACAGTATTCCACAAGGCGGGATTCTCGTGGTCATGAGGGCAACGGTCATTCAGGACGTGTCGAAAACTGGAGCGAAAGTGAAGCTGTGATGTGTGACGAAGGGGGGACTGTGGGAAACCGGCTATCCCGACGAGATCTAGCCTATTTTCACTCCGCGGCTGTATTGTGATGGAACGCCAAAGATGTTCCGCAACAACGGCATGGATAGCGCTCGAGACTTGGGACAGTCTGTTGAGATCCCGCTTTGGTAACTGCCAGGTCGTCGATCAGTCGTAGCCTTGTGTGCAAAAACCTCGCCGTACCTCTTCTATGATAGCAAGAAAGATTTCCTGCGGTAATGTGAGTAACATCTGGGTTTGTCCGGTGAACGAAATGTAGAATGCGTTGATGCGATGAGCGCGTATGTAACTCGCAGGTAATTCAGTGATGTGAGGAAGAGTAAGTGCTGCTCTGTTCAGCACCGTCTTTAGCCCCGCACTGATTTGTTCAATTCCTAAATTCCTAAAAATCTCAAGGCTGACGAGAAGTAGTCACTCTCCCGCGTAAGCTGCGCCCCTGGAACGGAGCCAGGGCAACCCTTCTACCCTCAGCCCAGAAGAATCTCTTTCCATTGAGGTCCAGGTTCAAACCCACTATCAACCGCCTCCAATTTCAACTTTCCAATACCCCGTCTCTCTGCAACATGCCCTCTCCACTCAAGCAACATAATAAAGTAACTATCCACCTTCGGGTAGGGTCCCGAACGCGCATAAGGCCGATTTGTAGACAACAATATGAACTCAAAGGGTTGTGCAGATTGAAAGAAAGAAGTCTCTTCAAGTCCCTGAAGTTCAACGCAACCAACTCTAAAGTTGTTTCTCCCCATAACATCTGCCTCTCCTTCAAAAACGTTTGTGATCTGAATTCTGAAGAATAAGGATACCGTCCAGAATTGAAGGACAGGGTAACCAAGGTCTGGCAGATTAAATGGTAGGTCTTGAGTGGGATAGGTTCTTGTTGTCGAGATATCTGCTAAGAGGCCGCTTGGAGGCTGGAAAGGTTGCCGACCCCGATAACCAGCGTAGCTCGAGTTGTTGAATGGGAAGGATTCATTGGCAGCTGGGTCCCATACTAGACTGAGCACCCCAGAGGGACTTCGTTTGTACCAAATAATCCAAGTGCCGTAGCGGAGCCACTTGTTGAGCCCTTTAGGGCGGAAGGGGACGTTGCCCTTGTACCTCAGGAAGTGAATATCTCCTCGCCAACCGATCCATGAATAGCTGGGGAAGCCAGTACGCCGGCGCAGTGCGCCCACGAAAAAGAGATATGCGTCGAAAACAGCGGTGGGTATTCCTTGGAAGAATTCGCACTTGGCTTTCTCCTCCAGTCTCCGAATGATACCGGCCAGAGCGCGCAAGATGTCGGATTGGTTGGTGAGTGCTCTTCGGGTGTAATACATGAGCATAGTGGCAAAGTCACTCATTGGCGCCTTCATGCTCCTAGTCCTAGACAGCAAGGATACCGTGGCGTCTGTGGAACCTAGAGTGTCGTCCGCGGGATCGAGAAGGGTTGCACTCAGTGGATGGTCAACCAGGTGCTCAGTGAAAACGTCACGCCTGCAGCGAAAGAAGATTCGGTTATCGAAGAAATAAATAGCACGCCGCGCCAGCATCTGTTCTTGAAATCTGGTTGAATTAGCCAATATCTATTATCGAAGAGTTAAAGGGGCAGCGGCGACCTACGTCCATGCTCTGCTGGAATACACAGAGTGCCTCAGGAGCACGTCGAGTGAGATATGCAATCCCAGAGCGACGTCAGCCGTTAGTCTTGTGACGCCCTGTTTTGCCCTGCTTCCTTCTCGAATGCCCGGAAGTCCCGCGTTGGCATCGTGTCCGTAGGCAGCAACTATTGTGAGCCACGATCTTTCATATATTTCGTCCATGACCTGGACCCCTCGATGTACATCATCTGGGTCGTTCTGTATCAAGCAGAAAGCATCCACCCAAAGATACTGGATGTTCAGCCTTTGGACAAGCTCTATTGCGTCCTTTACGGTACGCGGAACTAACCTCTCTGCTCGGTCCAGCCCCCCTGGCTGCAAGAGATCAGGCCTGTTCATTGTGTTGAGTCGAACGCTAGTCACCTCACCCCATACGTAACTCAGTGCTACATATTCAGGTATCGAAGTGAGTTCCACGACACATCGCTTGACGACGTCAATGACGCGAAAGACGCGCAGGCCCCGGAAACCTTGTGCAAAGCTGGAATTTGTAACCAGGCATTCGTCATGATTTTCTGTACAGATGGACATCCATCTCATCAAGCGACTCGTATCGAAGATAAAATCGGTACCGCGTTGAAAATAGAAAGGACTGGAGGTCTGGACCCTATTGGATTCGGGGCTTGCAAGGCATATGTGGTTCATGAGTCGTCTTGACCCGAAAGCCAGTCTAAGAGCACCTCGCTTCCCGGGGCCCGAAAGGTTGAAATAGACGAGCCGTACCTCGGGGATTTCTACGAGGTTGACGGAACCCCAATTTGGGTTGCTCAAACGCTGGAAAGCAGCAACCACGAGGTTGCAAAGAGGGCAGTTACTCTGCATGATACGTTTGCCATGTCCAAGATACCAAGAATCCTTATGCATATCTTGATGACCTTTAATCTTCAGCATCTCAAGGAAAGAGATAACTTGTGAGCAATAGCCGCATACCGGGGAGGAGGTTGATGTTGGGTGGCAGACATCATTAGGCGAGGTCAGTGTCGAATCCATCGTTCCGTTGTGTCAAGACCGTCCATTTGATGAGTGCGTTTTATCGCGCTGATGGTACCTTAGAGGAAGGAAAGGCGATGTGATTGAGGTTTAGAAGCAGTCCTAGGCCGTGTTGAAAATGCCTTGGATGGGGACTTTATTGCACTTTGTTGTGATGACCCCGCATGACATTGACAGTTGAAAACATCAATGTAAGCGAAGAGGGATCATCAGCCACTGCATTGCTGCCTAGCCTAAGTCGGCCGCTTTTCAGGCCTGAAGGTGAGCGCGTCCCATCTCGCTGGGTTCATATGTCCTAACCCTGAAGATACCAAAAAAAACACCCAGTTGAAGAGGAGTTGTGTTTCGTGGTATTGGAGTCTTCTCGTGCAGGTGACTCACTGACTCAGCCTGGTCCATAAAATAATCTTCTTAAATAGTCGTTTAAGCAGGTATCACCACTCATTCTAAACTGTAGGACCCAAAGGCTTAACCCTTCAACTATTAAACATAGACTTTCTCTTCACTGCGATTCAATGCCTTCCACGTCGCAGACAGGAAACTTGGCATGCGACTTGGTGACAACATGATTTGGTCGCTCCGCATGGCTGTGCGACTTCTCGAGACAGGCCACACCAGTTCAGTTTCACTCAGTAGGTCTTGATGTGTAGTATTGTAATTCTTGCAAATTTCCCAAGTGGTATCTCTCCTAGTGGCTGCCCTCATAAACAAACAGATAAAACCCATCTATGCCGATCTCCCATCCAAAATCAAATATCCAGTCACACAGTCATCATCGCCGGTACCGTCACTTAACATCCACCTCCGCCGCCGCCGCCGCCGCCTCCATCACCACCACCTCCTCCTCCGCCACCGCCGCCATCACCTCCCGAGCATCCACCTCCGCCGCCGCTGCTATGTCCATAACCTCCTACGTAACCCCCCAAGTAACCTCCTGCATATGTAGCACCGCCGTAGTTACGTTGATAGGTGCTAGTATTGTTGTTTGTTCTGTGCCCTGCGGAGTAGGCCATCGCTGGCCGAGGGTAGTTCTTGTACTGAGCCTTGACGGGCTTCTCTCGGCGGAATGGGAGACACATTGTTGTTGGCTTGCTCGGTTTGTGTGGTTTTGATAGAAGCGCTTTGGGGGTTTTGATGGTGTTTCGAGGGAGTGTTGTGCTCGATGAGTTTCAAGGTGCACCGCTCAGGAATGCTTTTATTGCCGGGCACCAAGTTTGTCTTTATAAAAGTCTGGAATGGAGATTTATTTTCTTCAGTGCGATACTGCGTGGGTATATATAACTGGTACGGAGTACAGGTATGGCGGGATCCCAAGCGATCTGCCTTGTACAGCTGCCTCCAGCGGGGAGTCTGATGCTTGTCGCTCGCTTGTCAGCCTACGTTCCCAATGAGAATCATGAGATCCATTCCCACGTCATCTGTGGGCGAAGCCGCATCCTCCAGGCACACACATTTCTTATCGGAGTTATCCAGAGCTTCTGGAACGCTTCTAGCGTGAGGCGTATCGCGCTGACCTTGCACAGCCTCCCCGTCGATGATCCTTATCGTCAAGAACTCAGCCCGCCTTGCAGGCAGCCCCCTCGGATTGATCACTTTAGCAAGCCCTGGGGGGACCAGGTTCTCTAAAAGCCGCATAGAAACCGGGCGCAGGCTATCCCGCTTGGCTCGCTGGCGCCTTCGGGTTTCACAGAAACACAACATCTTCCGACTCCCCCCTCCATATTTTCCGAGATGATGACGACATGGCGGCGAAAGTGAAGATCCCGTCCGCCACTAATTCTGACCAAACGGGCAACACTTGCAAGGATCATCTGTTCTAGTAGCGCACTATTACCTTTCGCTGTCCTGACGGCCAAACGTGTTACTGTGCTATCTAGTCGTCCCCTTGTCGAAAAGTAAGCAAGGCATCCAGAATCGTCCGAATATAGATATGCTAAAAATGGAAGTGCCTGGGGTGGTATTACCAAGCAAGGGAAACCGCTGATGGCCTCTTGAGTGAGCTCCAAGATAGCATCGGATTAGTATCCGTATTAGTCTCGCTCTTTGCTTAGGTATGCCATTCAGCGCTGGAACGAGCATGGGGAAACGAACTCACTCTTATCTCACCGAGGTATATTAGCCGTCCTCCATCTCATTATCAATACTTGAGGGTTGACTAGTTTACGACCCTCTGTCGTCTATCGTCCCGACAGGCATGGAGCAACACATCACAAATAGCCAATGTAGAACGATGAAATAATAGAAAACGATTGTCATCTTACTATCTTGTTGATCACCAATTTAGGGTACGGAGTAGATAGCCAATTAATATGCCAGCCACGAAAACTTCCAAGTTTCCTCACCAAGCCAAAGCACCCAGGTCCTTGTCACACGCTGAATCAGAACAGAGGCTCATATCCTGTTTCGTTCCCTGACAACTGCTCGGCAAGATCTGCTGAGCCGGGTTTATCTCCTTCTTCGCAGCCTTCTCAAGCTGACGATGGCGATTCAACAGTTCTCGCACCCGATGCTGGAAGTAGAGCGGACCTTGTTCCATCTTGGGATGCATTTCTCCGTTGATGAAAACGCCAGCATTGAGGTTTTTCTGGGCGTTGTTGCAAAGCCACTTATCCTCCGATAGGATTCTCTTAAACATGGAATCAATCTTTTCAAAGTCCTCGTCACTGGCATTCTTGTGACGGTAAACCTCGTATTCCATGGAACAGTGGAAAGCAGAGGTTGGCACGCATCTCATCATGTAGAAGAAATGGGGGCTATACAGAAGATTAGTTATAGCGGCGCAAAGCGGATGAAGGATACTTACGAGACTGTCATACAAGCATTGGGGAAGTAATAGTTGCTCACGATGGTTAGGCCCTCATCCGCCTGTTTGGTTGAGGTGTTGGCGAAATGCTCAATGTTGCCACCTTTCGGGTCGACCTTGTAGGCTGATAGATCTGCAACGGCTGCAGCATCTGGGTGAGCTGTCTTGCAATGGTAACATTCGTTGTAGTTGTCGGCCAATGTCTTCCAGTTATAGTCGCCACTCATGCCCCAGGTGTGGTCGAAATGGTAGTCTTCAAAATTGAACGGCTTATGCCTCGCCATCTGGTCGATGTTGCTGAACTCGGCTTTCCATTCCTCAGGCTTCTTGGAAGAGTCTAGGTTGACCCAGACAAAACCTTTGGCATCGACATGGACGTGGATTGGGAAAAGGCCATTCTTTGTCTTGTCAAAGCCTTCCATGTCGTTATACCCGGGGGCCTTGGCGAGTTGCCCGTTCAAGCCGTAGGACCAGCCATGGTACTTGCAGGAGAGCACGCTTGACTTGCCCTCCTCCTTGGTCACTATTGGGAATGCCCTGTGTCGACAGATGTTGTGGAAGCCATTGATCTTTCCATCATTGCTGACAAGGAAGAACTGGAAACCAGCTTCCTCAAACCGTACCCAGGATCCGTGTTCCGTAAATCTGAGCTTGTGGGTGACCAGGATCCATTTCTTGGAAAAGATTGCCCTCCTTTCGAGTTCGTAAATCTCCTCAGATCTGTACCAGGAGGACGGTAGGGCTCGAGCGGTACTAGTGTTGTCTTGTCGAAAACCTGGGGTAATGATCCTGTGTGACCAGGCGGGGAGTAGATACTTTGCTACCAGAGCCGCGAGAGCAGCCAATGCAGTAGCGGAAAAGAGGCTAAAATTGAGAGGAGAAATAACGGTGAGAGACATGATTGAAGATGAGGCGGGCCTTGAGTCAAAGTCTTGTGCACAACTGGGATTCTGATTGAAGTCAGTCTTCGAGCACAGAAGAAGCATGGGCCGACTGGTGATCATTAAGACATCTTCAGAACAGACGGGGCACGGAGCGTGAAGCCGACTGTGCACGTTTTCGGTTGGTTGGGATACCTCAACGGAAAATCCGTGTTGGAGCCGACGGCGACGGCTATTGCCAGCACCGACACACGGGTAGGCGCGGAAGGGGCACGGAAGGACTCTTGACCGACTATGAGTTATCTCTTCTATAAAGGGTTAATCCTTGTTTAGAAGCGTAATTCTCAGTATCAGTAGCACGGAGAATCCGTCTCGGCCCGCTTCCGTCTGCCGCGACTCATTGAACTCCACCTCCTTTTGAGCACTGGCGACTCGGAGCTTTTCCCGGTGTTCTCGGTGTCTACTAAAAGATAATACGTCGATAGGGGAACATTAAGATCAGAAGTTGACAAGTATTGATTCTGTTATCTTGGAGAGAGTGTTGGCTCAGGTTCAATTGCTGGTTGCCCATCCCCCGTCTTGTACGTTGTGCAGGCTCTTCGCCAAGATAGTCAACAACTTTCCTCAATGGCCTCATATCGATTTGAATGAACTTTTCGTTCGTTATCTGCACAAATTAAGCGTGAATGTGTGAGCGTAGAATGTCATATGCCTGCCACCAGTTTCTCCCCTCGTAGTTCAAAAGCTAGCTTCGTCAACTTCAACGACTTATCAGTTCCCTGGGATAAGGTTCAAGGTAGCGTAGTCGCTGTGGCCCCCAAAGACTCAGGTGGCAACGCACGGAGATTCCGATCCTGGGCTATCATCTATTTACCAAAACTAGCAAGGCCAAGCCTCGCTCTGGCCTATGAAGCTGACCATGATAACCTTCCCATTGGCCCCCCGCATACACTAACGACGTACCCCAGACTCCTCTCGTTCATGGGCTTGTCTGGGGTATCGTGGATCCCTGTCCGCGTGGTTCGGCTGTGGTGTGAATATGGATATGCCTGATAGACGATAGACGTCGATAAGGAGTTCCACAATGACTTAAATATCACCTGCGTCTCCGCACCTCTCATCGTCCATTTCGACAGAGAAACCCCCCTCAACCATTTCCATCTACAAACAATCTCCAAAGCCATGTCAACTGTCGAGAGTCCAGCCAAGCTTGACCCTGGAAAGGGAAGCGACGCTGAGAAAGACGCGGGGGGCCGTGATGATCTATCCTGTCGCGCTACCTCCCACGTCGGGAGTACTCATGAGCTTGGCAACGTGGTTGATCCGGTGCTTGCCGCCAAAACCCACCTTGTCAACGAGGTATGAACTTTCAACTATCTAGGGAGCTTTGATGGAAAACCAACTTGTTCTGACATTGTCTGTAAGGCTATCAACGAGATCGGCTGGACAGGTTTCCACTTTAAGTTGTCATGTTTGACCGGCTTTGGTTTCGCGGCCGACTCTCTTGTAGCCTTTCTCCAGAGCGTCGCTGCCTCCCAGGCCTACCTCGAGATTGGCAACAACGGGTATCCCACTGGCTCAACTATGGCTCTCTATGCCGGTCTTCAAATGGGAGCTCTTTTCTGGGGCTTCAGTGCCGACATTATCGGTCGCCGAATCGCCTTTAATACGACGCTGTTTATCGCCGCGATTGCCACTGTCGTTGCTGGCGCTGGGCCGAACTGGGTTGGTTTCTGCGTCTTTGTTGCGTTTCTTGGCTTCGGAGCCGGTGGAAATCTTGTCCTTGATCCAACTGTCATGCTCGAGTTTGTTCCCGCTAAACAGCAATGGGTTATCACGGCCATGGCCGGATGGTGGGGAGTTGGCCAGGCCACCGCTGGTTTCATCGCCTGGGGTTACTACTGTAAGTCCTTCGAGTACATTTTCAGCATGAGTTTTAGGATGACATCTAACGTCTTATCAGCCCGAGATGACTGGATTTGCGATGCCACGACCGAGGCCTGTACCTGGCAGAACAACAAATCCTGGAGACTTATCATGTTCACTGGCGGCGCAGTCATGTTTGTCATGTCCATTTTACGAGTTCTCATCGTCCGACTGCCCGAAACACCCAAATTCTTGGTCACCTCTGGTCGCGAGGAGGAACTTGTGTCAATGCTTCAGAACCTCGCGACCAAGTATCGCCGGCCCTGCTCCTTGACCGTTGCTCAGCTCCAGGCTTGCGGCTCCATCAGTAGCTCTGAGGAGGGTGTTTCCCGTCAGGACGCGGCCCGTCGCTTGTTGAAAACCCCCCTCCATCATGTTAAGGGGTTGTTTGCCACTCGCGAGATGGGCCTTTCGACTTGCCTGATTTGGCTGTCTTGGACTTTGATCGGTCTAGGATACCCGCTCTTCTTTCTATATCTCCCGTGAGTACATACTGAAGTAGAGTCCCCTGGTGACACAAGCTGATCATACATCCCACCTACACAGGTCTCTTCTTAGCAACCGTGTCCCGAATTATCAACCTTCCTTTACCGAGACTTGGCGTGATTACACCATTACGAACATCTGCTCGATCTTTGGGCCGCTCATTGCGGCTGGTCTCGCCGAAGTACGAATTCTTGGTCGTCGATATACTATGGCAATAGGCGCGGTTATCACTGCAGTGTTCTTCTTCGCATATACTGTCATCAAGACTCCGGCGCAAAACCTCGCCATGAGCAGCTGCATTTGTAAGCCCAGACTTGATTCCACGGCCTCGTTTCCGTCCGTTACGCTTTGTGCTGACCCTCCTTAGCTGTCTGTATCAACCTCTATTACGGTACTTTGTACGCTTATACCGCAGAAGTGTTTCCTTCCGCACACCGTACAACGGGCAATGGCATTGCAGTTTCTCTCAACCGAGTAATGGGCTTGATCTCTGCTGTCATTGCCGTGTCCGCCGACACCGCAACTGTGGTGCCACTGTATATCTCGGCTGCTTTGTTCCTTGCCCTAGCGATTTTGTCGGTTATTCTTCCGTTCGAGCCATACGGTCGAAGCGCATCCTGAGAATGTTGGAAGTTGAGCTGATGGCTGCACAACATCCTGGGCTCTTGAATGCTTTGGGGGTTCATGTCAATGTACCTGCTATGGGACCATCGGCAGATTAACTAGAGAAAGATGACCATGCTCGTAATAGCCTGGTATCAGGATGTTAGCAATAACAAACTTGTTTCATTCTTTACATTCGGGCTCGAGCCCTCACAGTGTCCCTCAGACCCGATGCGTAGACTCATTTCACCAAGCCAGGTCTAAGAGTCAAGGCCAATTCCCGTCTTTAGTTCGTCCAGCCCTCGGGACGTCCTGGCCTCTGTTGATAATTCTTCATTAGACATCATCCCCTTTCCCATGAACCCTGTCGGAAGATTGTTTGTTACCCTGTCTATATACTCAAAAATTATTCATGTCCCACCAGTTCATGTCCGTGACGGAATTTTCTCCAAAGGTCATCAACTGCTCCCAAGGCCCCCATGCCAAATCACCCGTGATCTCAGTCTCACTTCCATGCTCCGAATTCCCTCCCTCTTCCTGCTGCGCGTTTGCCCCCGGCGGAGAGCCTGGGCAAGCTGTTCTCGATGTGAGCCAGGCGGGAGGTGAAGCGTAGTGAGCGGTAGACTCGCGCATATCCGTCGGGGGCGTGTGCATTTCTGAGCGTGGCAGCATTACGGTATCCTCCTCGTTGTCATCCCCACTGCTCCATGGGTTTCTGCCGCGGGTGCTATCACCTGAATAGCTCGGGAACTGGGGTGCGGCTACGTCCAAGAGAATCCAGATCAGGGATATTTTGGCTGTCAGTGGTGTGAGTTTGGGGTCCTTTTGATGGACTGATGAATCAACTAAATCATTGAACTGATCTAAAGCTTGCTCCTATCATTCACCATGTCAGCAATTTGCACCCCAGTAGGTCAACAGCAAAGAACAACCACTCACAATGATCTTGCAAGCCGGCCAATGGTTGGCCATTTCTCTGATGAGATTTCTGCAAATATCCAGATTCTCCAGAGACGACGCCTGCAGTTGTTTATTACTGGTACGTGTCCAGTATCGATGCAGTGTGCTAGCAATGGCTGCCGCCTGAGCAAAGAATGGGTCAGACAGCTGAAGTCCCTTTTCCCCAGCCATCCTGATCAGCCGGGATATCCATGTGCAATGCCGGAGAGCCTTTTCATATGATGCTCTCCAGAACGTGTTTGCCCCAAGTCTTTGTCTCGGTGCCTCAGCCATCACCGAATATAGGAATGGGTGATTCAGCACACAATGAATGGCATGATAGCATACTTGCACCCTGAGCCACGGCAACCATGCTGACTGGTTATCCTGCGCTTCTTGGGGGGCAAGGATCGGGAAATTGGCCGAGTTATAGCTCAAGGAGGTAGGGTATGTGATCTCGACTTCCAGAAGTCGGGAACAGAGTATGGTGTAATCCGATTCTGGCAGCCACGGACATTTCGCCAACCCTTCGATGCACTTGGACACGTAGAGCCTAATATCCCCCCAAAGGCTACATACTTTCAGGGATTGTGACCAAATGTCGACAAGAATTTCTCTGTGATCACTTTGGGGATCTCGGGGAAGTGGTGGACAGGCTGTGAAAGAGTGCCGCGGTTCCAGGGTGGAAAAACGAGGAGAACCGATATCTTCTGATATTGATGGGATCAGAGAAGGGGGTCCGCAAGTTGTGCTTAAGAAATATATGCTCCAAAAGAGCATTAATTGCTCTTGGCATGCCGCCGAATTATTTGATGCTTGATGCAGGAGAGTCGAGTCCTGCATGACGTTTTTTGCTAACGATATATCAAAGCCAGCCCGGGCTACATCGCCAGCTGTCGGATGTTAGCAACTATGTAAATATTGCATTTCGATCTGGCCATGAACTTGCCGATGAGGTCGAAAAATGCCAAAAGGCACATGGCTTGTGTGCTCTGAAGGCTCATGTTTCCATCGGCGATTCTCAGCATGATGAGCCTTCTGGCAGTCTTGGCGTAAAATTCAGGGCTCCTCAAATTGGTCTCGTCAAAGTCCTCAATATTGTAGGTGAGGTACAAGGCCAAAATGACATAAATTAGCTCCTCGCAGGTGTCTGGAGTTGGCAAGGATTCTCGATCGAACAGCCATAGCGGCTGACGGTGAATGTGTTTGAAGTAAAACTCGATTGCCATGGAGATAATGTCCACCGGAACTGGGGTTCTGTTTCCCACTTAGTCCTGCCTGTTAAAGCCTCCAAGTGAAGATGACTCACGATGATAGGGCTGGCTGGTGAGTGACTGCCGGCGAGTTGGACAGGAGCCCAATGTTTCTGCCAGAAGCTGAAGACGGCGTAGCGCCTTGCACGGGCTGGGGTCTGTGGGAAGCCAAGTGAGTTAGCATTCTACGCGCTTGCAGCAGCTTGGTGGGTTGTTGGACATACGCTACCCTGTTGATCAGGCTGTCTAGCTTATCCTCGAGCTGCACAAGGCGATCGGCCTACTGCGGTTAGTCAAGAGTGACGGCGTTCAAGGAAGCAGGTCTTACCATACGACTCTCGATCCTACTTGCAGTCTGCTCGTCAAGGTAATCGTTGTCCGCGAAAGAGCACTGCAGGCGAAAACGGGTGCAAGCTGAACATCTCGGTCTTTCACCAGGACAACGTATCTTTTTCCTCCTGTGGTAAATGATCGTATGTGAGCATGATGGGCATGAAGACAGGGCTGACAAGACTCGCCATACCGGCAGTTGTCGCATGCCTGGGCTACGCGTTGGTATTGTCTAGATCTTCGCGCGTTCATGGTGGGTGGAGAGGGTACTTCAGCAATTTGCGGTTGTGGAGGGATGGAACGCGATGAAGGAAATCGAAGCTGATGTTCATTAGAGATTGATTTTTAATCCAAGGCGCGGGGGAGGGTTCCCCGCTATCTGTCTTGGGTAGTAAGTCTATCTAGGGGCAGATAGTCCATGTTCGCTATCAGTTGCCTGTTTGACCCGCTCGCTGCCATCCCCATGGGGTTTGATTGCATCGATATAACTATCTTGATAGCCTGCGTCCTCTTTATCGGGACAGATCTCGGGCAATATGAACTAGCTAGTTGCATATGCCGGGAGAGACGTCCTAAAGCCGGACAATGGATACCATTTGTGCATGTTCTGCTGTGGCGGGAAACGCCGGCAAATCCGTGTTCAGGCCTGGGCACCGTTGGTCCCTTTGATCATATGATCGGAGAATCCGCGAAAATCCGCGAAAATCCGCTGACCTCCCTCTGGGTCGACGCGCCGATCACGCAAAGGGTGGAATGCCATAACTATATTCAGATGGGCTTCAAGTCAAGCGAAACCCGCATAAACGTACAGGGTACAGTCATCCTCCACTGTTGTTCCTTGACTGCCAATCGTTAACTCAGGGCCATGGATAAAACTAGTTGCGTCATCATCGTCGGCGCGGGTGTCTTCGGCCTCTCCACTGCCCGCCAACTCGCCACAGAAGGCTACAGTAACATAACAGTTCTTGATCGACATGTGCCACCAGTACGCCAGTTTCCTATTCAATATCTTTTTTTTTTTTTTCGAATCCTTGCGAACCCCATCTCTAATTCATCCCCAGGTTCCAGATGGATCGAGCGTCGACATCTCCCGCGTTATCCGATTCGACTACGCCGACGACGTATATTTACGCATCGCTTACGAGGCCTATAAGGAGTGGTCGACGTCACCAAAGTATACGGATATCTTCTTCCCCTCTCCATTCATCCTAAGCTCCAACTCCAATCGCTCGTTCGGTCGCTCTTACATCGAGAAGTGCACTGCGGCTTTGACCAAGGGTGGCCTTCCCTGGAAGCCACTGGAAAATGCTGCCGATGCTAAAGGCATGTACCCAACCCTCAGTGGCACACTCGCTCGCCCGGGGTTCTTTGGATACACCAATACGCAAGCGGGGTGGGCAGATGCGTACAAGGCCATCAGCCAGCTTCGTGACGATTGCCTTGAGCTTGGGGTTTCTTTTGTCTGCGGCAGAGCTGGAACCGTTGTAAAGTTCGAGTCAACCCGTGACGGCCAGATCCAGGCGGTTCAGACCCTCGCAGACACTACCATTAAAGGAGACCACTTCATTCTGGCTGCCGGCGCCTGGGCTTCCAGTCTTGCCCCCTGCTACAACTCTACGCTTTCAACGGCTCAAGTGGTTGGGTATATGCGGCTAACAGAGGAGGAGATAGAGCGATATGAGAAGCTACCCATATACATTAACTTCTCCACCGGCTGGTTCAACTTTCCACCTCACAGAGATTCGCGGATGCTCAAGGTCGCAATCCATGGCTGGGGTTACACTCGTTCCCCCGAGGCCGAGGAGAGAGCTGTCCTCAATGCAGATGTCTCCATTCCGCCGCTCAGGGCTCCTCGTGAACGGGAAAACTTCGTTCCCGTGGATGGAGAGAAGAGACTTAGGGAGGGTCTTCGAGAAATACTTCCTGAGCTTGCTAACCGGCCGTTCGAGAGAGCGGCTCTCTGTTGGTACACGGACACCCCGAGCGGTGACTTTATAGTGGATTTCCATCCTGACTATAAGAACCTCTTTGTTGCAGGCGGAGGAAGCGGCCAGTAAGTACACTGTCTTGGGGAGTCGGGGATGACTAGAAGCTGACGGGGTGTAGTGCGTTCAAGTTTTTGCCCGTGTTGGGAGAATACGTATCTCGGGGATTGAAGCGAAGTTTACCTGAAGATCTGGCGAACAAATGGAGGTTTAGGACAGAATATCAGGGGAAACCCGGGGCGTTTCAGGGTGATGGAAGTCGAGGGGGGCCGGAGCGACGGGAGCTGCACTCAGATGAGGTCAAGGCAAGGCTGTGATAAAACATCTCGTGTAGAATGCTTGGAGGTATGAATATGATAGAAATACAAGCTGTGGCATGTTGCCGCAATTCTACGTTTGTAACTGTGTACGTATATCCAACAGAGGTCCAGCTCTTTGACACCCCGGACTAAGATTACTCTTATTCACGGTTCTCTAAACTGAATTCAGTGTACATACATCTATTTATTACTGCATGCGTAGCAAAAGACAGTGACTGCTTTCGATTCCCTGATGAATGTGGAAAGTCAACCGCTGTGAACTTAGACCACTAGACGGCCGCTCGGCAGTTGCGTGGTGCTCCGAGTACCACAACCCAAGGGTGTTATCATCCGGCGTCTACGGCCGCGCCTCGAAAGTGAACGATGCCGGTGTTCGGTTGTGACGCCGTCGGATTGGAATCTGCCCTCCGCCCAGCTCGATCTGTTTGCGGGGGCACTGGTATCCCGGGATTGGCGAAGAGCGGGCAACAACGGATTTCCCGTTGAGTGTGGGAGGGGAGAACCGGGGTGATCCGGGTTTTAGTGTGAAGCTTGGCTTCTGTCTGCCCTCGGAACGCCAGACTCATGCCGCCAGCATGAGCAACTATCTCCGGGTATCACGAAGCACATAAAGCTTTCGTATCTGGGTGTTGGAGAACTCATAGCCAAATCTTCATCTCCTCTCTTCACCAAGTCATCAAAACAATAATACCATGTCAACCACCCATTATGATGTTGCCGTTGTCGGCCTCGGCGCTCTCGGTAGCGCCGCTGCATATCACGCAGCTATCAAGGGAGCCAATGTCATCGGTTTCGAGCAGTTCGACTTTGGGAACGTCCACGGTGCCTCTCACGACACCTCGCGCATTGTCAGGACTTCATACGGGTCACCAGAGTACGTGGCCCTTGCGCGAGCGGCCTACAAAGACTGGTCCGACCTTGAACGACGAAGTGGCCTCCAGATGTTGACCATTACTGGTGGCGTCGTCTTCTTCCCCAAGTCAGATGGACCTCCCAGCAAAGCAGCGGCGGCGGATGCCAGCGAATTCGAAAAGAGCATGAGCGCTGCCGAGTTCGCCAGGAGTCTCGACCTAAACGGTATTCCCTACGAGCTTCTTGACTCAGACGAGGTCAATAGACGTTGGCCCGGGTTTAACGTGCCCAAGGGTGTCGAGACGGTCTACACAGCCGATTCGGGCATTGTTCATGCCTCCCGGTCAGTCATGGCGATGCAGTACCAGGCTCGTGCGCATGGAGCTGTCTTGAAGGAGAAAACACGCGTCGACCGCATAACTCCCGACAAAGACGGCGTTATCATCGAGACCTCCCAAGGTCGTTTCCACGCCGCGAAGGTCATCCTCGCGGCTGATGCATGGATCAACAAGCTCCTTGCTCCTCTTGGCGCAGAGATCCCTCTCACTGTCATGCAAGAGCAGGTAACCTACTACAAGCCAGAGGATATATCCCCCTTTCACGAGAGCAAATTTCCAGTTTGGATCTGGGGCGGTGATAAATATTTCTACGGGTTTCCAAGTTATGGCGAACCAACTATCAAGGCCGGCCGCGATATGTCGAACAACTTCATGACGCCCGAGCAACGCACCTTTGTTCCCTCTGAGCAGTTGTTTGACGAGTTGACGTCCTTTATGGACAACCTCATCCCCGCCAAGGGCCAGCCGCTACGAACAGTGACTTGCCAATATGCCATCACGCCGAATCGCCAGTTCATTATCAGCCCGTTGAAGAAGCATCAAAATATCATTGTTGGTCTCGGTGGAGGACATGCCTTTAAATTTGCCCCTGCCATTGGTCGTGTTTTAGCTGAGCTCGCTATCAATGGAAGAACGGACGAGGATGTCTCAACATTCGGTATCCCCCAGGTAGGCCGGGAAAGCAAATTGTAGTTTTTAAAGTATAGAAGCAGCAGTTAATTTACTTGGCTATTTCTCAATGTTTAGATTACTCCTTTTTTTTTTTTTTTTTAGCTAAATAGGTACTCTATTAGGAACGCTATCATCTATGTCTAGACCCTAGACCCAAGTAAGGAATCGTTATTTTACTATAAGAGTATTTGCAAGTTATATTGCAAGCTGCTATATATAGTAGCGCGTTATGTTGTTAGCACTGTGGTCAATTTAACAGGTATAACTGCATGGTCGACGCCTGTTTATAGCTTCGCCTGTGGAAAGGCGGTAGTATATATCTCCTTGACCATGTTCCTCAGATCTGCCAGCCTTGTCTCAGTTTCCTCGAACAGAGAGGGGAGACCTGTTTCTCCGAATGAAGCTCCTTCGAGAACCATGCCCGCTATTCCCTCGGCACAGAGGAACACCTGCGGCATGCCGTGGCCCGTGAATCCTCCCATGATGTACATGCCCTGGCGGTTTGGGATTGGCCCGACTCTCGGCAGGCGGTCGGATGAGTAGCCCATGACTGTTCGAGTTAGACATTGCACTTCTTTCACCGTCACAGCATAGGAATCCTGACGAACGGGGTAATGAGAAACTTACTACCAGTCCAAAGGTCCGCTACATAGGCTTCGCTGTCCTCCCATCCAATAAAGTGTCTCTGCATATACCCGTCAAAGTATTTGCGAGTCTTTTCAATAATCTGGCTATCATTGGTATTGGCGTACCACTGTTTCTTGTCGCTTAGGTATGCTTGTCGTGCACCCCCGACGATGATGGACCCGTCAGGCCTGGGAATGAGATAGTCAAAGTCCCAGTCGGCGAAGCGGAGAGAGTAAGTGTTGGGTAGAAAGGGGGCCTTTCCAGGGGTCTTGATATGGGCGACTGCTCCTCGGTATGGAACGATCTTGTCGGCATATTCTGGAAGCAATGACGCTGTGTAGGCGTTAGTAGCCATGATGGCCTGCTTGGCGTGGACCTTTCCGCGAGGAGTCTCGATAAGCCAGGCATTTTCTTGCTTCTGGCTGCGAGAGATGGCGGTAGCTGAAGTGTTGGTCTGGACGTTTACTCCCTGGGCGATGGCGTCGGCGAACAGGTGGTGGATGAGCTTGTACGGCCATACATGTCCAGCAGTGTAGCTGAACATGCCCTTGGCCCCCTTGACGCCAGAGAGCTAGTTCAATGAGTCAATGGCTGATGCTGAACAATCTTGACGGGTGCAATGGATAGACGGACCTGCTCTGCATGCTTCTCCGGAGCACAGAATGTCGCCTTTGTTGACTCGACACCCGCTGCCACGAGGCTCTCGTAGCCTTCCTTCAAACGACGGTGGTGCCCCTCAGAAAGCTGCACATCGACGGCCCTGGTGATGACAAAGTCGCAGTCGATCTTCTCCTGACGGATAAAGTCGGCCACGGCGGTCACGTTGGCGGATTCGAAGTCTGCAACTTCGGCGGCAGCCTTCAAGCCGTATCTTTGAGCGAGTTTGGCGATGGAGGCGTACGAGTCGGGCTTCAGGTGCCCGCCTAGGATCTCATGTCAGTTGCCGGGTGGTCTCAAGGGTAGAGTTAGACAGACCGTTGCGTCCCGTCGCCCCTGAGCAAAGCTGTCTGGATTCAAGGATCAGGATGGACGGCTTCTTGACGCGGTAACTGGGATGGCGGAGCAGATGCGTGACGATCGAAGCACCGCTGTAACCTGCACCGATGATGATGATGTCGGCTGTCGTAGGGAGAGACTCGGTCGAGCGGTGGTTGTCGAGCTCTCCAGGCGTGCTTCGCCAGAAACTCGACATCCCCTGAGGGTGGGGGTGTGGTGGTTTGTGATGGTTCATGGTAAGGAAGGCCTATCGCGTCCAAAGGACAGGGCGTCGAAAAGCTGGGATGGCCCGTTGACGGCGCAATCAATCAGATGAGGCAGGACGACGTTGTCGGCAGGGAGCAGGCTCAATCACGTTGCCAAGGGTCGGCAGGGCAGGCAGGAGGAGCAACAAATACACGGACTCGATAATGGT
Organism: Fusarium robinianum; assembly: GCA_013623725.1. Taxonomy (NCBI): domain Eukaryota; kingdom Fungi; phylum Ascomycota; class Sordariomycetes; order Hypocreales; family Nectriaceae; genus Fusarium; species Fusarium robinianum. The sequence goes on along the minus strand of JABFFI010000425.1, from coordinate 111,003 downwards.
CTCAGTGCCAACAGATAAATTGCCTTAGCAGCGATGCGTATTTGAAGCGCCCAGCTCCCGATACACCCGCTTAGTGAGGCGCTTCATACCTAGTTTGATTACTGGTTGACGCGGGCGCTCGAGAGGCACAGGATGGGGAAGTGGAATGAAACCCCGGAAAGGGAACGGACGGGTTGCTACTCGGATGCATGAGCCAAGACAGAGGGCGGGATTCACGGCCTCGCATCCATTCCATATGTGGCAAGTGGTTGATATGCTAGTGTGAGAGGGGAAGAGACACCAACATACTTAGGTCTCCAGTAGTTGACTAGGGTACGAGGGACATTCTCCTGATCACGGTGTGCCTTATTCTCAACACGAGATTCTCTCCGCAGCCCTGGAGCTCCCTATTATCTTACGCCGAGAAACCGTATCAGTACATTTGTGCCGAGATCCATGAAAACGTAGTGAGTCTTGGGGGGGTTAAGCGAACTGTGCCGTGCCACTCTCACTCTCACCTAGTATCTTGCCCGATTGGGACCGCAAGCGAGCAACCTCGAGACGTGTCAGCCGACTCGTCAGTCCATTTCTACTACCCTACAGTGGGTGGCATAATTCTTGAAACTTATATCCGGAACTCCGTCCCAGACTAGCTAATTTGGCGTGCTTTATCCCTGTTGATGTAGGTACACCTAGGTAGTCAAATCAGAACAATCGCTATAGAGGAATAACTGCCCATTCAGGTTAGGCAGACTCTTGGGGAGATAAGACTTTGGCTTCAAAAAGAATGCCACACACTGTAAGTACCTAGTTGCCCTGAAGTCAGGGTTTCCCCGCCATGCGGGCACTACCCCAGGATTTCGAGCATTGGGAGAACGCTCGTCTCAGTCGCTGTCAAGTCGGAACCGGGGCCAAATAGGCAAGTAATGGATCGACGCGACCGCTGCCATTCGATCTGGCTAGAGCAAGGGAGTGTCAAGTTGACAAGTTTGGAGATCGAATGCAGTTCACGCCATGAAGGAGACGTTGGCGCTTGGCATGATTTGAGGTGAACAGCTCTCACCTTTCGTCTTTGACGGGGTAAGGCTCGTCGGAAACCATGCTCCGTGGATTTTGTGTCCAAACACGGTGGATAGGTAACTAGGTTAGCGATACGGCAGACAACAAAGCCCAAGAGAAAGGCTAGCGTGCTGTGGTTGGAGCTAACCTTGCGAGGAAGAGCCTGCACCGGCCATGCTCACGCTTCAATGACCATACTCGCCTCCTCCAGCTGCCAATATATAAGTCTGGCTAAGACGGGCTGGGCTTCTCTCATCTATAAAATCTTTATCGTGTTCCCCAGTACGTATTCGCTGGCGCCGCTTGATTCAACTCTACACGGCCATTCATCAGCATGTCGCAACCACAGTCCACTCACCCTCCGGCTCGACGATCCGGTTCGGCCTCGTCAGGCTTGGAGGCCCAATCCAACGCCATCGAGGTCGTCACAGCTCGTATCGACAAACCATTCAGCACGCTCTCGGCCATGTCAGTCGGGGCGACGACGACCAACAGCGCCATCGGAGTCATCCTCAGCTTCTACACAACCCTCTCGTACGGCGGCTCGGTGCTGCTCTTCTACGGCTTCCTCGCTATGGCATTTGTCGGCCTCTGCACAGCAGTCACGCTGGGTGAACTCACCGCCGGCTATCCGGATGTCGGCGGCCAGTATGTCTGGGCCGCTAGGATGGCCCCTCATGGATGCCGCCGGTTTCTCTCCTACGCGTGTGCCCTCTTGAGCTGGGCAGGAGCCGTCTGTGTCGGGGCCGCGACTTGTCTTATCTCGCCTCTCCTCGTCTTTCAAGCTGTCATATTCTTGGATCCCAGCTTTGAGTACAAGCCATGGATGGGCTTCCTCGCATACCAAGGTGTCAACCTGCTCACCCTCCTCCCCAGTCTCTTTGAGCATCTTCTACCCAAGGTTTCCCAGTCTCTCCTCACATTCACGGGATGCCTCCTCTTGGCACTCTTTATCGGACTGTTTGCAGCAGCCGACGAGCGCCAGTCGGCCGAGTCCTTCTTCACCAACTTCTATAACACGTCTGGGTGGCCAACCGGGGTGGCCATCTTGATCGGCATGAACAGTCTCAACTGGTGCTTTTCGTGCCTTGATGGCGTGGTTCACCTCTCGGAGGAGATTCCAAACCCGCGCCGCAATATCCCACGCGCATTAATGTGGTCCATTGGTGTTGGAACCGTTACTGGCGTTCTCATCATCTTCGCCTTCGTCATCAACAATACCGACTACGAGACCCGAAACTCGGCTATCCCCATGATATACTACACATTCAAGAGCAAGGGAGCCGCCATTGGTGTCCTGGCGTTGCTTTTTGTGTCCGCCATCGGCGCCCAATGGGGCATTCATGTCTGGCAGTCTCGTCTGGCGTGGTCCATTGGCATGAACAAGGGCTTGCCTATGCATCAACACCTCTCCCAAGTCGCTGGAGCTCCGTTCGGTACACCGATTTGGGCCTTGCTCTTCTCGGCCGCAGTAACTAGCGTCCTCGGGTTCCTCTACCTGGCTTCGGAGAAGGCCTTCAACTCCTTCACCGGCGCCGGGCTCCTGTTTCAGTACTCGAGCTACGTCATCCCCGTCGTTATGCTTCACTACCGGGGTCGGGATTCCTTTCCTCACGGCGAATTTTGGTTCCCTCGCTTTGGCTACGTTGCAAATCTGGTCATGTGCGCGTGGGCTGTTGTCGCTCTGGTCTTTTACTGCTTTCCTTACTCCTCTCCCGTGGTGACGGCCGAGATGAACTACGTCTCCGTTGTCGTCTGTGTGTTCCTCATGATCATCTTGATTAACTGGTTCTCGTACGGCCGGAAGCACTTCAGTTTCCCTGAGCTGGAGGAGATTCAGGGGAGAGAGCTTGATACGACTTCTCATAGTGATACGCCCGGACCTCAGTACGTCAAGTCATAGCCAACGGCTCATGTGTGGTATCATGTTGCGATTGTGGAAGGAGAGGACGGAGGGATTGTGCCTATCTTCTAGATACCTACATCTATTTACTTGTTGTCTTTCACACATATGCCTTGTTGGGCATCCTTACGGGCTAATCCACTCTTTACCCTCAACTCGTTGGCTTGTAGAGAAATTCGCACGCACTGAGAAGATATATCCGCGTTCTGAATCGTTCAAACACTGAGGCTACGAACAACTATCTACAGTTTGGTGGGGGCAAGTGATTGGCCCTGGTGTCTGGGTAGAGTCATGGCCCAAAACTCCTCCACCGTTTGCAGCTCGGCGTCCTTGCCGGTGCGGCCTCGAGCTTTGGCCCCAAGAGCTTTCAGGGTCTTCATATCCGTCAGGTCCACCGGCTTGTTACCGCAGTAGTTGCCCTTGACCCAGTGGCAGTAGCCAAAGAGGCCATTGACCTCCTTGGTCTTGCCCTGGGTCTTGGTTTTGAGGGCTCCTTCGGGGATGACGCGACGGGCGCGCTTGGTGCCGCTGACCTTGTTGTACGCGTCGACGAGGTCCTGAAAGCTGCGAGGGTCCGATACAGCCCACACTGTCTTGTCTGCCCAAGGCTCGGGGTTGATGAACACACCGAGAACAGCATCTCCATAATCATGCTCCACGGCGGTCCAGGGGACGACCTCAGGGTTGTTGCCCATGGGTGGCACCTTGAGTGACAGGAAGCCCTCCTCATCGTACCTCTGGGCCAGTCCACCGAATGCATCTATGTAGGTGTCAAGCCAGAAAACCTCCAGGACCCAGCCCAGGTTGACGTTGGTTGTGGTCTTGAAACCAGCCGTCTTGGCATAGTCGGAGATGGCCTCCTTGTTGTCAAAGGATAGAATAGGGACCTCGCCGTTTGTGATTTTGGACGCGGCGGGGAGGTTCTGGAAGACAAAGTGGTCGACACCTTGGCGAATGGCGGCGTCAATTATGATGCGTCCCATTTCTGACTCGGGAGGCCCGACCTCGTTCTTGAAGTTGAGGTCGTCCGAGTTGGTGTTGACCCATAAGCCCCAGCAGCCCTTGAAGGCGGCATCGAGCTCCTTGGGCTCCCAAGAGTTAGCTTTGACGACTTCTATACCGCTGTCGGCAAACTCTTTGGCCTTTCCTGTCGTAGGATCACGAGAGGTGACTCGGACGTGGAAGAGTTGACTTTCGCGCAGAGCAGCGACGACAGATCTGCCGATGTTTCCAGCCCCACCAACCACAGCAATGATCTTTTTCTCTGGGGAAGTCATGATGGGAATATTTTTGTGTTTTCTTTTGGGATGTCTCGTCGATGTAGGATCTAATAAGGCAAAAAAGAAAGGGACAAGAGGCTGAGATGGATGTTGAGATAACCAGATATCTATGAGGGGTAAAAGAAAACAAACTTCAATGATTACCAACCATGACCTGCAAGGTATCACGGATGGATTGCCGGAAAGAAGAGGAGAACGCATCTTGCAACTCCAGACTTGCCGTTTCTGGTCATGACGCGAGCTCCGAGTGGGCGGAGATCCCTCTCCCTAGGGCCCCCCCACTTGCGATCGGCCGGGACGCCGTGGCTGCGTCGGAGGGCCCCGAGAGGGAGGAGAAACGGCTGTATGTAGGCCTGGAGAGGGAACGGAAGAAGGGCTCTGGTTTCATGGGGAAGCCTCTGGCGCTGGCAGTGGAGATGCTCTTCTTCCCCCGCCTTCTCCATTAGTCGCAGAAGCGAGCGGCGACGGGACATTGTGCTTCTTGGCCGGCTTGATATATACCGGGTCTTCAAGTTGTGCGTCTTGACTCCATTCCAGAGTCAACAGCCATCAGTTAGCCAATCTTGCCCTAGGCCCTCGTATTGTTAAACAGAGCCCTCTCCTCCAACAGTCCCAAGGGCATACGTCAAGATGGGATCCATCCCAGAAGTTCTCAAGGTCGACAGCCTTGTCGTTGGGGCTGGAGTTGCTGGAATCTACTCCACATATCGACTCTCTCGTGCTGGACTCAAGGTCCAGTGCATCGACACGGCCAGCGATGTCGGTGGCACCTGGTACTGGAACACTTACCCAGGTGCCATGAGCGATACTGAGACCTACCTCTATCGCTACTCGTGGGATAAGGAAGATCTTCGTTCCTACCCGTGGTCCAACCACTACGTCTACCAGCCCGAGATCCTCGAGTATCTTCGCCACGTTGTCGAGCGCCATGACCTCCGAAAGTATATGCGATTCGACACTGAGATGCAAACGGCCGTGTGGGATGACAACAAGAGCATTTGGGTCGTCTCTTGCTCGGGGGGTCTGGTCATTCACGCCCGTTACTTGGTCAACTGTCTGGGCCTCCTCTCCAAGCCCAACTACCCCGACATCCCTGGAATCTCATCCTTCGCCGGCGACCTCATCCACACAGCTAAGTGGGATCACAAGGTGGAACTGCAGGGCAAGACAGTCGGCATTATCGGAAACGGATCTACAGGCGTCCAGGTCATGACAGCCATCGCCCCCAAAGTCGGCCGTCTCGTCTCCTTCCAGCGACACCCTCAGTACTCTGTGCCGAGCGGGCAAGGGCCAATTCCTGCCGGCTACCGCGAGAAGATCAACCAGAACTACGACCAGATCTGGAAAGATGTCTGGGCCTCCTCGACCGCGTTTGGCGTACCAGAAACAACAAGGAAGACCATGGAGGCCACGCCGGAAGAGCGACGACAGGCTTTCCAAGAGGTCTGGCGCCAAGGAAACGGCTTCCGCTTCATGTTCAGCGCCTTTGGCGATCTGACGACAAACCTCGAAGCCAACGAAGAGGCCTGCAAGTTCCTCCGCGGCAAGATTGACGAGATAGTCAAGGATCCGCGCAAGGCCAAGGCGCTCAAGCCGCGCGATCTCTATGCCCGCCGGCCCCTTTGCGATACAGGGTATTACCAGACATTCAACCGCGACAATGTTGACATTGTCGACCTTCGGGAAACAGCCATACAGAGTGTCGCCCCGGAAGGGATCGTGACGGCTGATGGCACCTTGCACCGCCTGGATGTGCTCATCTTTGCTACGGGATTTGATGCGATTGAAGGAAACTACCTTCGCATTCAGATCACGGGCCGCGAGGGAGAATCCATCCAAAAGCACTGGGAAGCGGGACCTACAGCCTACGGCGCCGTGGCATGCTCCGGGTTCCCCAACATGTTTGTCGTCTCGGGGCCGCAGGGCGCGTTTGCAAACTTCCCCGTTGTCATCGAGAGCGAGATCGACTTCATCACCGAGTGCATCCTCTACGCGGAAAAGAAGGAGTCCCGCCGGGTCGAGGTAACAGCCAAGGCTGAGCAGCAGTGGAGCGAGCTGTGCGACCAGCTAGTCGAGGGGTCGCTGTTTAAGACGACAGCCAGCTGGATCTTTGGGTCCAATGTCGAGGGACGCAAGTCGAGCACTAAGTTCTACTTTGGGGGACTGAACCGCTATCGTGAGTGGACTCGGAAGGAGGCTGATGCTGGGTTTCCTGGTTTTGCGTGAGCATGGTGTTTGTAGGGCCGGCATTGGAGTGGCCAGTGACTTAAAGTTACGAACGGTAGTAGTTAGCATGAGTAGAAGATCAACATGGAGAGTGAGCTCAACATTGCATTTCGTTCAGCGTAGGCTTTGCTGTGCCAGAAATCCGTACGTGAGATGCTGCAGGGAAAGCACAAGTTACCAGACGAACTGTAGTCACACAGCCTCTGTTCAAAGGTCCGCCCATCTCGTCCATCTCCGCGTGTGCTCATGACAAATACCAGCCCGCTGCTGGCGTCATTGTCTGTAGAGAACTATGGAGAAATGCCATCTGCGGGGAAGATCTCATGCCGCAATAGGTATGACCCCTCCCTACCTTATCGAGCCTCGATGCGATCTACATGATGAGCCGATGCTCCACCAGTTGTGTTAATGTGCCGAGTCAAGTTGAGAGGGTTGGTTAGTTACCTCTTTGGGACATGTAGCGAGAACTTCCGACACAACGCATTTCTCAATTACTAAGTGCTCCACGTCTGGCCAAAGTTTGCTGTGGTTATATACCATGGACTTATCAATAGGAGTCCTTTCTTCCTGTCGAGTGTCTAGTTCTGCAGGACTTCCCTCTCCCTGAAAACATCATCCACAGAATACAGCCATGGCTTCGTCTTTGTTCACGACGTTGACAGCCCCCAACGGCCGCTCGTTCGACCAGCCTCTAGGGCTCTTCATCAACAATGAATGGCGCGCAGCAAACTCAGGTGATAGTATTACTGTCATAAGCCCGATGCAAGTCCCGGCATTGACATCCTCTGTTGGTCCAGAAACGAAGACAGTCCGCTGACGCTGCGAAACTTTGGTAGAAATGAGCAAGAAATCGTAAAAGTGCACGCTGCCAGTGAGCAGGACGTCGATGACGCTGTCAAGGCGGCCCGGGCAGCCTTCAAAGGTCCGTGGTCCAAGATCAGCGGCACAGAGCGCGGCGAGCTTTTGAGGAAGCTGGCCGATCTGGCGGAAGAGCAGACTGAAACGCTGGCCACCATTGACACGTGGAACAATGGTACGTAATGAGCATAATCCCTGCAAATAAGATGTGACTGATGTCTGATTCAATGCAGGAAAGCGCTTGTCGTCGGCCAAGGGAGACGTGAGCGAGTTGACCTCTGTGCTTCGCTTTTATGCTGGATTCGCGGATAAGCTATACGGCCAAGGTATGTCCCCAACTACCTCTGTCTACTCTAGGCACTAATCCTCTTGCCAACACAGTTATTAGCACTACAGAGAGAAAGCTCGCATACACCAGCCGAGAACCTATCGGCGTGTGTGGCCAAATCATCCCCTGGAACTACCCCTTGGGAATGGCGGCCTGGAAGATAGCCCCCGCGCTGGCGGCTGGCAACACCATTGTCTTGAAGCCCGCAGAGCAGACGCCGCTATCTGTCTTGGTATTCGCTACTCTCATCGAGAAGGCCGGGTTCCCACCCGGCGTCATCAACATTGTCAACGGATTCGGTCGTACTGCCGGTGCCAGCTTGGCCGCACACGTGGGGGTAGACAAGGTGGCCTTTACAGGGTCAACCAACACTGGTCGAGAGATCATGAAGCTCGCGGCCACCAACCTCAAGGAGATCACACTCGAGACGGGCGGCAAGTCCCCGCTCATAGTGTTTGAGGACGCCGAGCTTGATAACGCCTCGAAATGGGCTCACTATGGCATCATGGCAAACCAGGGTCAGATCTGCACGGCTACGAGCAGGATCCTTGTCCATGAAAAGATTTACGACAAGTTCGTTCAACTCTTTATCACCCAGGTCAAGCAGACCTCCAAGGTCGGCGATCCTTTCGATGCGGGGACTTTTCAAGGCCCTCAGGTTAGCAAGGCCCAGTATGAGCGAGTCTTGTCGTATATAGAAGAGGGGAAGCGAGAAGGTGCCACTCTTAGCTTTGGCGGCAGGCCTCATCAAGGTGTCAACGGCAAGGGCTTTTTTATTGAGCCTACCGTCTTTACAGACGTCAAAGACCACATGAAGATCTATCGCGAAGAGGTCTTTGGTCCTCTGGTTGCTATCAGCTCCTTCTCGACCGAGGACGAAGCCATTGAGCGTGCTAACGATACGTTCTATGGTCTTGGGGCTGCCATCTTTACCGAAAACATCACTCGCGCACATGGTGTCGCCAAGAAGATCGAGGCGGGAAGTGAGTATTGCCTTGGCCCCATGCAGAAATCGTACTGACTAGAACTCCGCAGTGGTTTGGATTAACAGCAGCAACGACTCCGATTTCCGAATCCCATTTGGGGGCGTGAAGCAGAGCGGGATTGGGCGGGAGTTGGGTGAAGCGGGCATCATGGCGTACACCACGGTGAAGGCTGTTCACGTTAACATGGGCAACCGACTGTGAGTCAGTGACAGCGTTAGGGCAGTGTGAAGCCTAAAAAAAGTGCTTGGTGTGTTTGAAGAGGAATCCACGGTGGAAGGGGGTTGTAATCACTCATCACTGCTTTGCCGCGTCTTGAGGTTCATGCTAGACTACGAGAGACAGACTATTGAGGAAACGAGACTTGTGTTTTTTAAGCCGAATACTGGAGTGAACCGGTACTATTATCATGGACTTCACTCTTTTAGAGGGCTGAGAAGCGTATGGGATAAAGTGGCGCGGGCTGGTTCAATGCGAAACCCATATCAGGCCGGTACACGTTACAACATACTCTGTACTTCCACTCCACATGACCAGCTCAACCCGCCTTTCATACCGTTATACATATAGAGGTAGTTTATTGGGCCCTTGACGAAGTCTGGGGATCATGGGACAGTACCATATCAACTCAACTAACTGTGGATTTGAGGTGGGCTCTGGCACCCCTACTCTGAGCTGCTCTATTCTCCGTGACTGGCTCAGAAGAAGCAATTGTGGATTGCCACGATGCGATGAGCGCGCAAATCAGGTGCCTAGGCCTGCTTAAGTGTGGGCTAGTCAGTGGGAGGGTGCTCCAACCCACCTGGTTGCCGCAGTTTGTTGAGTCAAGACAGTAACTATCTCTTTGAATCCGGGGAATGACTTTCCGCTTTAGGATGACTTGCGATCTCGGCTAGGTTGGCAGTGTCTAGTGTTGGCACTGTAGACGGAGTATCACATCAGTGGTAACCGGCTACGTGGGAAATAAATACATACAGGTAAGGCATATGTAGGTTTTATACAGTACGCATGAGCAGATACCATCTCCCTTGCCGATAGGCTTTGATCAAACACGTTGGCAACATCGTGCTAAAGGGCAAAAAGCTGGTGTCACTGAAAGAGCCAAATGTATATATCGAAAGAGTCCTAACACCAACTCTACGAAACGCTCATGGCAGTCCAACGGCATTTATTTCATGGGAAGAGCGGAAAGAGACTACCCTGGATGGGTCGTCAGAGGTCCGCCGTCTCGACAAGGCAAGTAAGTCTTGTGGATAACGAAGACTTGATCTTATCGCTGAGGCAAGGTCACGGCTCGGTACCCTGGAGACAGATGGGGGCGATAAAGTGGACCTCGCGAAATGACCGAAAATGGAAACTTGGTGACATATCATTTCTGTCTTGGTGAAGCTATTGAACCAATCGCGACTTGATGACTTCATCTTCGTCCTTGAAGCTGAAGATTGCTGCCAGATGGGCTAAATGTTTCCTCTCGAGCTACAGCCATGTCGGTCGTCACATTCTTGATGATGGTGGGTTCGAAGGAGTACCCGTTGCCAAGATGGGAAGGGCGCTTGCCGCCCAAGACGAGCTCTCCTCCGTGTTCCAGAGCATCTTGAACATGCCCAGCGGCCTTTCGACCGACGACTTGTTCACCAGCGATTGGCGCACTGTCCAAAGTCTTGGTTAGCCGTGGGTCAGCCATGTTGTGGCTCAGAGGGGGGGATCACTTTAATATAGAACAATAATTTTGATTAACTTAATAGTCTAATTAAGACAACGCAAGTCTGGTCGGTTGGGCTGGCGCAACCTTTCTTGTTATCATGGCCGCAGGAAAAGTTCCAAGGGGTGATGATCGAGGGTGAGGATGGTGGCCATTTGTGCGCAAGCGTTGACGAGCTTGGGAAACTCGCCATCTTCCTTGTTCCGCGGATTTCTCTCCCGTTTCCCTACCGATCCTTCGGATACAGACGTAATTGCATATCGGGATATAGACGTAATAGGCAGGCCCTCTGCATATCGACTATTATCTTGGTGGCTCGTTGCCGAGGCTAGAAGCCAAAGGCACTCCCATCAGCGTCACATTTAAACTCGTTTTCACGACTTTGATATCGCGCATTCAGACCCAACTTGATTCAATTCTCGACATCACAGTCTCTCATTACCTCTTCCGTCGACACAATCGCCCCGACTGTACCAGCTCTCAGCTCCATACCTTGGCCACAGCCGCGATGCCCGCATCCCAAGGAAATCTGACCGGCACCTCGGACCCCCGGGCTGTCCCTCACGGACACTGGGACTCGTTCCCCGAGGAACCATTCCCACTCTATGATGGCACCAAGTCGGTCATCTACCGCTCAGAGGACGGAAAAGTTGTCGTGGGCATGTTGAGGGAGAAGGGAAAGGACACGCTCGTCTGGCCGGTGGATGAGTTTTTATTTGTAACGGAGGGTTCGATTAAGATCGATGTTCATGGTGGTGACAAGTTCACGTTGGGCAAGGGAGACGTTATGGTCATGAAGAAGGGACAGACGATTACTTTTGAGTGCAGCGACGACTTTGCAAATGTCGCCGTCTTTATTGACTTGCAGGAGAAGGTTTCACTTGTATGACGGACGGAGACGGTCACAGTCAGTTGCAATAAAACAGTCTTTGCTCATCGATCGTCCTGCCATCTTGTAAGCCGTGACACTAGAGCTGGGCATGTCCGGCGGTATCTGGAGTGAAGCTGCGCGAGCGACCTTGGCGGGCTGAACGGTGAGGATTTGTTGACGTGATCTCTGGCGATTTAGTCTAGCCTGAGCTTGAAAGCGCCCCAGGCACTGCAGTCCGTCAGCAGCCGTGATCTCACCAGTACGCACATGATGGGTCATAGTGAGTTGGCATGCACGGAAAGCTGAAAGTGCGAATATTTGCAATTGATCAAAGGCGAGGTGATGAGCTTCTACATTATTTAGAATACAACTACGCAAAGCACGTCTCCATTACGCCACCATGTTGGACGCTCCCCACATAGGCTACAGTCTTCCCGTCGTGGGAAGCTCGTAAAGATAGTCTTCAGTGAGTTTCACCACTTCGCGGGCCAGACCAAAGCTGTAGACGTAGCCTCCTGCGTTCTGTCCGTACGCGTGGATGACCCTCTGCCCATCAATCACCTCCTTCTCGCAGCGCACGCCGCAGAGACGTCTGTCCATGGTCGCGTAGACGCCTACGTGATCGTAGAGGATGGGCCAGTCTTTGGGATCTGGAGATGGAAAGACGTCGGGCTGGTTGTTGTGGGCATTCTGGCAAATCTATCGGGGGACCCTCGTTAGCAAGTTTTGCCCCAAGTAAAGACAATCGTTCGGCTGGAATCACCTTCTTCCGTTGCTCCTCGGATACGGATAGATCCCGATCGTTCTCAGACAGGACACCTCCAACGTAGACGGTGCCATCGAGTCGAGAAAAGGCGGTCGAATAGTAGCCCCTATCACCCCGACGGATGAAGAGCCGGTCATAAGTGGGCGGAGCCTTGGCGACCACGCATTGGAGCCTCCAGGGCGTCAGGTTCTTCTCCATAACATCCTTGAGGCTCTCTGCCCCAATCCCAGAGGCATTGATGAGGATGTCATGACCAAGTCCCTTGAGGTCGGCGAGCGAGGACACCCGAGTGCGTCGAAACTTGATGCCTCGAGCCTGAAGTCTCTCGTATAGCCAGGTCAAAAACTTTTGCGGTGTAAGGACAACCGTCTTGTATTTCATGCCATAGATGGCCCCTTTGGGAAGCTCCTCCTTGCTCAGGAAACGGAACTCGGGGACCTTCCCAGCATACCAGACGTCCGCCTTGGTACCGCGGTCCATGATCTCGGTCATCTCGATCTGGCGGACGCTCGATTCGGGGTTGGTTTCGGCAAGCCTCAGGAGCCCCATCAGACCCTCAAGCTGCATCTTTTGCTCCCGCGCCGACGACTGATGGACGCCAACCCAGATGGCACCGGCATAAGGGCTGGCCCACTCTTTGGTGTCGTAGTCGCCTGGGAGATGCTCGGCCACGATGGTGACGTTGTAGTTCCTGGGAAGACTGGCCGCGGCCATCATGCCGGTTACACTGGAGGAGTGATGGATTAGCTACTTCCCCCCAAGCCAAGGTGGACATGGCGCACTTACCCAGCACCCAGGATTGTGACCTTGACCATGATGAAAAGAGGTTTCTGTGTTGAGCCTGATGTAGGGAGATGGCAGAATGCTTGGGTCAGATTGTTGACGGTGGCTGCAGTGTGAGATGGGCGAAGATCGAGTGCCATATGTACCTTGATGCTTGCTCAAAGCAACTCGCCCGACCTTTCTCGAGACTATCTAGCGTCGCCAAGATCTGGGGCTGTCAATCAAACCCGTCTCCGGGAACTAATTATTGCCCGATCGGGGCTGGATGCGAGGCGAATCGAGCGGGACCCAGGGGTCTCGTGCCTGGGCCCGGAGTTCGCCAACAACCTGCACTCTACCAAGTGGAATCACGGTTCTAGATGATATATGAGACTTCCAAAATAGGGAGGAACGCGAGCAGGGACTAGCCTGAGGGGTAAAGCGACGGAGGGCCGTTGAGCCGCTTGTGGTGGCCTTATTATCATGGCGGACTTGGCCGAGGCGAATGCCGTGCCGGGGTGGGTGGCCGTGGAGAATAAAGCGGCTGCAATCTGACATGCTGCTAATTGAGAATAGAGATCAACTCATCGACTCCCAAGTTTGTCCTCAGCAACACATCCCTTTCCCTGTACCTTTGAAGAGCCACAATGACCACCGTTGAGAGCCTCAGGCGTAACCAGACTGCCTTCGACTATGTCATCGTTGGAGGCGGCACTGCTGGCTGCGTCATTGCGAGCCGATTAGCTTCAGAGCTCCCGGCCGCCAGCATCCTGCTCATCGAAGGGGGTGAGAGTGACGTTGGCAAAGACAGCCTTCACGATCTCAAACTCCAGGTCAATGCTTGGGGAAGTGAACACGATTACTGTTGGAGCTCAGTGCGTCAACCCAAGGGTAAGATCACCATGCACACAGAAAAGCTTTGAGACTGACGAGCTCACCGGCCATAGGGAATAGCTTCATCCAGCACTCGCGCGGCAAGGTCCTTGGGGGCTGTTCCAGTATCAATGGCTGCATCTCGTTCCGACCTCTCGAGTACGACATCAGGAAATGGCAAGAGGCCGGCGCCCACGGCTGGACCTTTGACGAGATGGTGAGACTAGTCAACAAGCTGCGAGTCACGGTTAATAGCATCGAGCCCAAGTACCACAACTCGGTCGACCTGGCGCTGCTAGAGGCAGCCCAAAACGCCTTTGGCATCCCCAGGACCGAGTCTTTCAACAAAAACGTGGTGCGCACGGGTAAGATTACACCGTCGGCAGGTCACTTGTCCATAGCCCACAACCCGGACAGCGGCTATCGCAGCAGTGCCAGCATCGCCTACATACACCCGATTCTGAGCGGCGAGGAAAAGAGACCCAACTTGACCATCCTCACGAGCGCCTGGGTCCATCGCGTCAACTTCATCGGAAACGTCGCCGCTGGAGTCAGCCTGACGCTCAAGTCGGGACTCCCCATCACCGTCAGGTCCGACATTGAAACCATCCTCTGCGCGGGGGCTTTCGATTCGCCGCGACTGCTGCTCCTCTCCGGCGTCGGGCCACGAGAGCAGCTCGAGAACTTCGATATCACCACGGTCGCGCATGTCCCGGGCGTGGGCGAGAACCTGATGGACCATACAGAGACGGTCATGATGTGGGAAATGAAGGCCCCGGTCCCGCCAGAGTCGCTCCTCTACTCGGACGTGTGCTTCTTCCTGCGTCGAGAAGCACAAAACTCACAGGGAGACGACGGGGACATTATGGACTCCATGTTCCACGTCTTTGGCCTCGGCTTCGATGACAACACGAGTCGCTACGGGTACCATGCCCCCGAGAATGCCTACTGTCTGATCCCGAATCTCCCAAGGCCTCGCTCCCGGGGCCGTATCTCCCTACAGTCTTCGGACCCCAAGGTCCGTCCGGCCATTGACTTTCGCTACTTGACCGACCCTGAAGACTACGACCTGAAGACGATCCTCTTCGAGCTCCGGGCCGGCCGCAAGCTGGCCGCCACAGCTCCGTTCCGAGACCTCATCAAGCGGGAGGTTGCTCCCGGCCCGGACGTCCAGACGGAGGAGCAGCTCATCGACTACGCTCGGAAAACCCATGGCACCGTCTTTCACCCGTGCGGAACGGCCAAGATGGGAGACGTCACCAAGGACAGCATGGCTGTTGTTGATCCTCAGCTTCGTGTTCGTGGGGTCAAGAGGCTGCGCGTTGTGGATGCCAGCGTCTTTCCGCTCATCCCATCCATCAACCCGATGCTGACCGTCTATGCCGTGGCCGAAAAGGGTGCTGAGATGATCATCAAGGATTACGCTTCGGCCCATATTAGGCCCAGGATTTGAGCTTGCGTCTGTGGTAGAATGCGTGCGATCGCGCATGAATTGAGTGTACATAGCTATGCATATCAAGGCCATCGATCGGCTTTGCCAACTCTTGACAATTTTCCACAGCAGAGAGACATGTCCGCAGTCACGAGTGAACGGCATCTTGACCATAATCTTTGTGATTCACCAGCTACTCCAAGCCTAGGCAAAAGTCAACTTCCAGTTCTTGGTTATCAACAGATCCAGCCAAGTGACGTTGATGCCACAGTCGTGAAGATCCCACAGTTCCTCCAGCAGATCGATAGCCCACATGTTGACAGCCACTCTGTTGGTTGAGTATATGGCTTTGAATCGGTCGACGGCGGCAGTACGCATTTCGGCATCGTCCTTGGTAAGTTCAGCGGCAGCAGTGAGCAGCGGTATTGAATGGAAGCTGAAGCAAGGCGCGTCGACGGGTGTTTTGAACAGCCGTTCCAGTGTGTCCATGACCAAAGGCCTTATCCGGGTCTGAGAGTCTTCGGCGACGTCTGAGGTGTCTTCGCCTGAGGTGGGGTCGTCGTCGGTCTGAAAGGGCACGCCACAGATGTTGTATAACATGATGAGGCCGTGGTTACGGTAGCCAATACTCATGTCGACGAGGTCTTGGTCATGATGGTCCGGTTCCCACGACAGAAGCTGCCCTTCAAAAGTCGCCTCCAGCACCGGATCCCTGGCCTCGGTGTTCAGGACCAGCCGACAATGCCGACCGAGGCAGGCAATCAGGTATAAAAGCTCCGACGAGAAACCAATCATGGGATGGAATGAGCTGCGGGTCGCCTGGATGGCGTCAAACACCTGCGCCGTGTTGAGGGGAGCGAGGTCCTGGGGCTCGGCGATGAAGGCGCACGACATGTCCCAGTACAGGTACCAGCCGAGCATGAACTGAACTAATGGATCCTGTCGCTTCTCCGAGTCCCCCAGCATCCTTTCCAGCAAGCTACGAGCGGCCTGAAGGTGCTCTTTCCCATAGTTGTTTGGGTGATCCTCTGTCCATGGCCACGAGACGCCCTGTAGGAAAACAGTGAGCAGGGAGGCAGGCTTGAGGTGGGCGGCGTCCTGCATCTCATGCCGAAGAGCCTGGATGGCCAGGCCGCGCTCTTGCAAGCAGGTGGTCAGCTCGGTGGACTGGAAGAAGTGCTCCTGCCCCGCGCTCACGCTCTGCACAGCGTGCAGCAGCGACGGGGTGGACATGAGATGCTCGAGCAAGGGGTATGACAGGGGGTTGTTCTCGGGGCACAAGGTCATGATCCGGCTGGTCTTTTCGAGCCAGTACTGCAGGAGCTGCTTCTTGGGGTTCACAATGCCCATCCATGGCTCGGCGATGGGCCTGGTGATCATCCAGGGCATCTCAACCTGCCATTTGGTCGACGGCGTGGCAGAGAGGCACACGGAGCCGCGCCTTTTGCAGTGACTGCAGACGGGGTATTTTTCGTCGCATTTGACTCGGCGCTGCTTGCATTGTTTGCATCCAGATCTGCTCTTGAGTCTGCGAGCAGTCGCGGGACTGAACGTCCGAGGCTCACTCGGGCTGCTGCTGCTGGTGTCGCTGCTTGCAGGTGCTGCGGGGTGGTTCTTGACTCGGGACTGGAATACGTTCTCGGACGCAAACCGTACGCGATACGAGGACTTCATGGCTACGGCGGTATTGAGTTGGAAGAGGAGAAAAGGAAGGGCGTTGAGTCGATTGAGTAGCGATGAGTTTGGGGAGAGAGGAGAGCGACGGCACTTGGCCTTCAAGGTCCCAAATGGGCGAGCGACCTACGCTGCCTCAAAGGGGCGATAGGCGAAGGAGGACCGGATTAGTCCGAGATAGACCGAAAGGTCACGATTGGCCGATGAGCGGTGGACCTGATTGGTAGCTAACGAATGGGCTCGAATCCTGTCGTCAAACTGTGAGCCCCTGGGCCCTCTCCGCACCAAGCCATCATCACGGGTCTGTCGCCTGACCATTCTCCAAATACATTCCCAGGAGGGGAAGCCTTTGAGTCAGTCAACGCTGGAGAGGAACCCCAAGCCACCCCTTAGCGGCACTACTCGGGCGCCAACGGGGCAAGTATAGAATCCGGGGGAACGTGGGGGAGCGGAGAGTCCCCCTCCCCGGTCTATGCTGTCGATTCCCATCGCCCTTTGCGAGAGAGACGGGCCAATCTTGCAAAGGCCCAGAAATGCAGGTTACCAAGGTGGGAAGGAGTCCAGGCCGACTATTGGCTAATGGCCATGGTTGCATCTCCTCACTGCCTATGCTCTCCACGAGGAACAGGGCAAGGCCTTGTTGCGTATCCCCCTATGTGCGTTGGAGAACTTTCTGGGGGGCCTACGTCAGTTCTCCTACTAAAGATCCTGGCCTCGGCCTGCATTTTGAGCTGCGGATGAGGCATTTCGGGTATGGGCTCGGCGGATGTTACGGCACGACTAGTACAATGTCAGCTGCCTATCAGCAAGCAACGGTCGGACACACGGTGCGTGGAGAAGGAGCTGAAGATATTATCTCAAGAATTTCTACTGAAACAGTCTCGCTACTTGACGACATAAAATACCTCTGGTTAGAGTTTACATGACTTGTCTCCGCTGCTCATGGGAGCCAGCTCGACACCCTCCAAATCAACGTAGCCGTAGACTTCCATCTTGTCCCCGTCCGCTTCCAAGGCCTTCTCCCACTTCTCAGCACTCTTGTTGAAAGCTTCAACAACTTCGTCCCTGGTGAGATCCATCGGGCATTGGTTCCTCCCAAGTTGTCGGATCTGAGTTCCCGCCGCCGTCTCGGTCAGGCCGTAGTCTTGATTGTTGATCTTGAGAACCACAGCTCCTGTGTTCACCCTGCCCTCTAGGATGTCCTTGGGCAAACTGGGCTCCGCGCAGAGCGGACGAGCCAGGCCAACCCCGTCAACGATATCCAATGCCTTGACCATGGCGCTCACGGTGCGGAACCCGCCCGTCACAAAGACCTTGGTCTGCTTGAGTCTTGGAACAATCGATTCGGCAAAGTCGAGGAAGAAGGCCTCGCGCTTCTTTGTAGTTTCGTTCTTGTGCTCGAATGCCATGTCTTCGTAAGTGCCACCCGAAAGCTCCACAAAGTCGAATTGGCACTGGTGTTCGAGGAGTTCGCAGAGCTCGGCGCATTCTTCAGGGGTGAATCCCTTCTCGTCGAATTCGACCGAGTTGAGCTTGACGCCGAGGACGAAGCCGGAGGAAAGGGGAACCCGTTCTCTAATCGCAGCTACAATTTCCACGATAATTCGAGCTCGGTTCGAAACAGAACCGCCATACTCATCGGTACGCTGGTTGGTCCGGCGAGAGAGGAACTGAGAGAGCAGGTATCCGTGAGCACCGTGAAGCTCTACGCCGTCGAAGCCGGCCTTGTAAAGGTACTCTGCCGCGTGCGCAAATGCTTCTACGAGGCCCTTGATCTCTTGGTGGCTGGCAGCGTGCGGCTTGGCAAACTTCATACCCCAAACCTCCTTGGTGAGATGGACAGCCGACGCGGAGACGGGGTCAGAGTTCAGCCGGCTCTGGACCTGACGGCCAGCGTGGGAGATCTGACCGAGCATCAAGCTCCCGGCGTGGTTGCCAGCCCAGGCGAGCTGTTTATAGGCCTCGAAACGTGGCCCTTCGAAGGGGGCGTCGGGGGGGATAATCAGGTTGCCAGGGCCCTCGATGTTTATGGGGTCGACCATTAGGTTTCCGGTGAGGATCGTGCCGATGCCCCCTTCCCCAAACCACTTGAAGGCATTGATGATATCGGGGGTGGGAATGCCACGCTTGCTGATGTCCTCGGTGTCCCAGGTGCAGAGCCTTTCCGTCATGGACGCCTTCAAGAATCTGTTCTTGGCTGTTCGCTGGGAAAAGGCCAATTTCAGTGGTCTTCCCAGAGCCGATACGTCCGAAACAGGCCGGTCCTGTCCATATCTCTGCTTTGCCATGATGATGACTGGTGCAGGGCGGTCGAGGAGGAGGAGGAGGAGGGGGTAGTGGTGATGGTTGTCGGGGGAAAAGAGAGGCCGTTGGGTTGCGATTCTTGATCAAGGAACGCTTAAAGCGAGCAAAGAGGCATCGCCGAGAACGAGCCTCTCTGATTTTAACCTCGCTTCAGAGCACGCATTAATAATGCTCATGTTTCCTTATTTGTCTCATGAGCGAAGCAAAATGCGTTGAAAGAATTCGTCTCGGAAGGTCAGAGACAAACTTGTTTGATTAGTCATTGCCCTCGATCCCTTGATCCCTCTTGGCAGTCGTGGTAGTCTTGGCAATGTACAAAGCTGTAGACCCACCTGCCTAAAGCGGAAGAAACCCGAAGTCCCACTTTGAGCTATCACATCGTACCTAGGTACGTACCTTTCCTATGGAGTGAACTGGCGTCATAACGGACACAAACTTGGGGGCTAACTTCCTGCTGTGCTACTAATGGGAGTCATGGAACACTAGGGACTGGGGGTTCCTACGTACTAATCTTAACATAGCTTTTCTATTCCTTTGTTAGGGGAAAAAAGAAAAGAACCTCAGGAGAATCAATACAAACGTGGGCTCGTCTAACCAGCCCTTCTTTCTCTCAGAGTAAATCCCGGCTCCTTTAACATGGCCTGAGTGTGTATCCGGCGTTGCCCCTAAACAGTTACTTACCCCTTCAGGCACTGTTGCGAACTGGGGAATCCGTGCCGTGCTCAGTGCGGAGTACAGATCGAGACTCAGTGATGCCCTGCCGCTTCAGTAATCATTCCGAGCTCCTCCATGCTATCCCGCCTCCTCGTATTCCCCTTCCTGGGGACCGACAATACCCTAAACCTGATATCAATGGTCATATATCCGCTTTGGATCGGATATTGGGTTCTCATTCGTAATTTTGACCCTTGAATCCTCCAAAATCGCCCAAGAGCAACGACAATGGCCGCCAACATCTTCACGGATCTGATAACTCCCAACGGGATACGGTACCGGCAGCCGTTGGGTCTCTTCATCAACAACGAATTTATCGAGTCCAAGTCCGGAGAGACCTTTTCGACCATCGATCCCGCGTACGAATCCCGCACAACTCAATTGCTTATGGTTGCTGACCATTGGCAGGACCGAGAAAGAGATCACCCGTGTGCACGCAGCCGGCGTCAGCGATGTCGATGATGCGGTACATGCTGCCCGTCAGGCTTTTGAGGGGGCCTGGTCCGATGTTGCAGGGCAGGACAGGAGCCGGTTGTTGTACAAGTTGGCCGATCTCGTAGAGGAGAATGCCCAAGTCCTTGCCGCCATCGAGTCTTGGGACAACGGTACGGATGGAAAAGAGGCAGAATATGGGCAACAGATGACTAACAGTGGCAGGCAAGCCATACTCGACGGCTCTAATGGAAGATATCCCGGAGGTGGTTGACGTGCTTCGATATTACGCCGGCTGGGCGGACAAGAGTTACGGACAAGGTACGCCTGGGGTGCCGCCCCTCTTCATTCTCCAGGGACTTTGGTGATTGACAGTGTTGTATCGTGACCAGTGATCCAAACGAGAGGCACCCAGCTCAACTATACTGTACCGGAGCCAGTCGGTGTTTGCGGACAAATCATTCCTTGGAACTACCCCATCGTCATGGCCTCGTGGAAGGTAGCCCCAGCTCTTGCTGCGGGCAACACGGTCATTCTCAAGGTCTCGGAACAGACCCCCTTGTCGGCCCTCTTCCTTGCCAGTCTGGTCGCGCCAGCAGGCTTCCCACCTGGCGTAATCAATATCATCAACGGCTTTGGGGCCGTTGCTGGCTCTGCCCTTGCATCCCATATGGATGTGGATAAGATTGCCTTTACTGGCTCTACCCAGATAGGAAAGGAGATCATGAAGTTGGCATCCACTAACCTGAAAAGTGTCACTTTGGAAACTGGGGGCAAATCCCCTTTAATCATCTTCAACGACGCCGATTTGCATGCTGCAGTTGCAGCTGCGTATCCAGGCATCATGGCCAACGCTGGACAAAACTGTACCGCCAATAGTCGCGTATTGGTTCAAGAGGAGGTATACGACCGCTTCCTCAAGCTGTTCAAGGCTAAGGCAGTTTCTGAGGCCAAGATCGGGGATCCTTTCGCTGAAGACACTTCCCAAGGACCTCAGGTCACACAGGCGCAATTCAACCGCATCCTCTCCTACGTCCAGTCCGGAAAAGAGGAGGGTGCCAAGCTTGTGCACGGAGGCAAGGCGTATAAGAACTTCAACGGCAAAGGCTTCTACCTCGAACCGACAATCTTTACCCATGTGACGCCCCAGATGCGAATCTACCGGGATGAGATCTTTGGCCCAGTTGTCGTCATCTTGCCGTTCAAGTCGGAGGCTGAGGCGGTCAAGATGGCCAACGACACCGAGTTTGGGCTGGCAGCGGCAGTTTTTACCCGCGACATTGCCCGGGCGCATCGCATAACGCGAAAGATCAAGGCTGGCAGTAAGTTGTCCCTGTTAGAAAGCCCAGCTATTAGGCAGACATGCTGACAGAAGGATAAGCCGTATGGATCAACAACAGTCAAACGGTGGATCCTCGAATTCCATTCGGCGGCTTCAAGCAGTCGGGCATTGGTCAGGAGCAGGGGGAGGCTGGTATCAAGGCGTACACGAATTACAAGACAGTGGTAGTTGATTTGGCCCCGGAGACGCACATTCAGACTTCATTAGAGCCTAGACTGTAAAAGGTTACTCTTATAGAAAGGATGGAAGACTGTTGGTTCGGAAAGGGAGGTATCTCAAAGCGTCTCGAGCCGCAGTCCATGTGGAATCAGGTTTCTTCCAGCCGATAGACCTCTCTGTAACAATTGATCAAAAACTATCGCCGTAGTCAAACTTTCCAATGCCAAAACGAGATGCAACAGCCCAGCAAGCAGGAAGAGCAAAGACTGGGGTGTCAGGCTAGAACCTCAGCGCCCAGTATAAGTGGTGTCCCGTATCCTTCAGGATAGTCTTGCTGACAATCGGTTCATGACGAGAAAACAAATCTTGATGCTACTCACAGTGAAGGCTATATTATCATCACCATGAATTTCTCAGGCGCAGGTAAATGGCCTGAATTGCGTGGCCCACTGCGAGACAATGAATGCTAACACAGCCTACCTAACAGGCACAAATGGACTTGCAAGTTGGTAGAGGCTCCCTGACGCTACTATCCCGAACTCGTCGCCAGATGAGCCTCTCAGTGCAGCTTAAAGAGGCAAAGCTAGACTCATCCAGCACGCCATCTCTGCCGTGCTACGTGGAAGATCGTAAACGGGTTCAATGGGGTCGAAGTGAGCCATCTTGTCGACTAGCCCGGTTGCCTCAGGGGGATGCCTTGGTCCAACCCAAGCCGGATGCGTGGCCATTTATAAGCTGAGCAGGTCAATTCTAGCTAGGCAGTAGACTGTCTACTGTCCGAGCACGGCAGTTCGTGGGGACACATCACCTTGGCATGAGGATATATGCTGGACAGAGTTTCGAACTACCTACAAATGAGTTATTGCGGCATCAATGACACCGTACAACTCATCTTCCCCACTAACAACACCAACAGATCTCCATGTTTTGGAGAAACCCCTCTTCTTATTCCTTTCTAGGAGTTCCTGCCTCGGGTAGATGGAAAGGTCTGTTTAGAGCCCCGTCGTGCCACCCCTTCCGATAGTACAGCCTAGACGCCTTCCCCTTAGTTATCACTTTCCGAGCTACTAGAGTCCCCATCCGGCATAACTACGCTGTTGAGAAAGGTAATCTGCAACTGTCAGCGATGAACACAAGCCTTACTAGCCTCTAATCGACCTACAAATCCTACCAAGGGTCTGAGAATCTCCGTGACCTTTTCCTGCGCATCATCTGCACACAGCAAGTCGTCTGGGATTTTCTTCGAGACAGTAAGCTTTCTCAACTTCAACAGCTCAATGTCTCGGTGGTCTGCAATAAATCCCTAACGGCCCAAGTCAGCAAAGGGGTTCGCGTTCAACTGGATGCCGCCCACCTTTGGCTTTGTCTTGAGAGCAGACTCCTTGTTTTCACGAGCAAAGTACTGGAGCGCCTCGTCTTCCATGGACCCCGGCTCGACGCCAGGCATAAAGGACCGCCTGAGGCTGTTTTCGTTCAAGGCTCGACGCCACCGTCTTGGTCTCTCGTCGATGCTTGAACGGACCCTCTGAAGCTGTTGGGCGTTTGGAGCAAAGATTCCGCCGGCAATGACAGATGATCCCGGTTCGCAATGTATGTAGTAGTGCGCATATGTTCCTTTTCGTCCCGTGCGGGACCACGCTGCGGAAAAGTGTGCCTGTCACCCTCAGCCTCACGGAAGCACCTGAAACGTCGTCGGGTCTCATACCTTGTATGGCTTCTTGTCGGGGCTGAAGCGAAGGTCTCTGTATATACGAAACATGACATCCTTGGCGGGCAGTTCGGGTATCGTATCGTCGATGGACATTACCGAGGATGTTGTGTGCTCGACAAACGTCTCCCAGTCCTTGAATGCTCGCCGGAACTCTTCATCGTGGGCTCTAAAGCATTAGCCTCCCCAATCAAACAGTCTGTGACGCCATCGCTACCTTTGAGCCACTTTCTGTTGTTATTTGCTTTCAGGTCCTTCAAAAACAGCAAGCTGTTTGGGTGGATTCGAAAGTCAACGTATTCGACATTACCAGCATCTCTCATTCGTTCAAGGGGGATGATGGTCAGTCTCGGCGGCTCGTCTTCGTCTACTTCTCCGTCCGATTGGTCTTGTTGGGGTGGTTGTTGTCCCGAATCGTCATCGTCGTCGTCATCTTCGTCCTCCTCTTCGTCTTCTTCAGACTCGTCGATATATTCGTCTCCTGACTCATCCGTTCTGGCGTGTTGGTGGCCAGGTCTTGGCCTTTTCCGCGATGCGACCGGGGCAAGTATATGGCTTCTTCTGCTATCGATTTCGCTGTCGGCGGTGCAACGGATCTTTCTCGATCGACTCGACAACCGAAGGTTGGGCTGAGGCTTGGAGACAGAGAGCTTGCGTTTGTGCGCAAGCATGGCGTCTTTTTCGTCAACAGTGAGAATGAACAACTCGATATAGCGGTAAGAACGCCACACACACTGAATTCGAAGAGCCTCCAACAGAGATTGCCCCAATAGGGCGACTGATCGAGAACAAATGTTCAGGAGCTCGTCGTGGCTCTCGCGCCAACTTTCATCCGTCGGTAAAGCTTGCATCCAATCAGATTGAGTTACTTTTAAGACCCCTATCACCTCGCATCTCGTCCCAATTAGTAAGGAAGAGTTGGTGGGGACCTTGGTTAGTCTCTCATGGCGACAAGTCACTTGGGCCAATGGGTACAGATCAACTCATTTCAACATGTCAATCTAAATCATGCGCGGTCAAGTAACCCCTCTAGCCCTCGTATTAATCTAAAGCGGCATATCCATCTCATCCAGCGGCCAAGAGTTGCTCTGGGAATGCTCTGCCCCTATTCGTGATCTCGGAGATAGATCTCCAATATCCATTCTTGCCGTTAAAGGGGGAGAAACTCAAGGTAAGGCTCCCAAGTGGAGCCATCTACATCATACTCTGTCGGTTCTAACACTTCAGTAGGTTGTTTCTTTGAATAACAAATCAACATAAATTACAATGTTTCCCATCTCGCCTAAGAACCCAAGAAG
Organism: Fusarium robinianum; assembly: GCA_013623725.1. Classification (NCBI taxonomy): domain Eukaryota; kingdom Fungi; phylum Ascomycota; class Sordariomycetes; order Hypocreales; family Nectriaceae; genus Fusarium; species Fusarium robinianum. The sequence goes on along the minus strand of JABFFI010000425.1, from coordinate 86,350 downwards.
TCGCTGCTTCAACGCAAGCTGACGGTGAGCTCAGCCACACGAGTTGGCCCGCATCGCTTCGTTCCATGAGCTGCCAAAAGTAACGATAATCTAAAAGGAGTAATTATGGTGGTACCAACTCCCTTAATTTACTTTGCAATTTCTTCATATTTAGATTTGTCTCAGCCTAAACCACTGAATCCCAGACATCCTCTGCATATACCTGAAGGCGCTGGGTATTAATAATAATATCACCCTCTCCCTGGCCTGGCTGTCTTAAAAACAAGAGATCAAACTCTAGTCGTAAGTCCCCCGTGACATTATATAACGCAGGATTCCCGGAATTCTGCGTAATAGTGATGATCTGCCTGCAAGTAGGCTCGAGCTGAGTGGCTTGGACCTCGACCCATTTCTCAATGATAATGCTTCTCGCGCTGCGATCGAACTTGGCTAAGAGAATAATCTTAACCTGATGGTTTGAAATCCTAAACCACCACCCCATGCCCTTCCTTGATTCCGGCAATATCTCTGAATCCCCCACTTCAATGAGTAGAGTTGGCCAACCTCCAGAACCACGTTGTGGGACTGGACCTCCTGTTGCGTCGCCTTCTCCGCTGTCGCCACTCAGGTGGTGGTGTTGGTATTGTGCTCGAAATGTTGTGGAACCTTTGCTTTTCCAAGCATTTGTTAATCCCATCTGAAAGATAGTAATTTTATATTATTATCAAGTCAGTGACAGAGTGTTTCGCGTATTTCAGTTGGGAGAGTTATAATAAGGATCTTAGAAGTGGCAGAAAAACGTCGGAATCGGAACTTCCTTTTACGTTCTTGTCTCGCCTTCTCAATCTCGACAAACTGCTGGGGGGATATACACCTTGGAAAAATTAGTAAAAGAACAAGAATACCCGCGATTTAATTACCGCAGACGGTGAGAATATCCCCGAGTGTGCAGTTAACCTCATCGAAGAGCTTCTCAATGGTGGTGAATTGGATCACCGGCGACCCCATCACAAATGATGAGGAACGAATCCCGCTAAAGATGCTGGATTAGTCGGCGATGCAGGGGCTATAATTCCTTGGGTTGGTGGGCTGTGGAGGGAAAGAGGAAATTGAAGCTGTTGGTGAAGGGGTGAAGTGTGCCAGATAACCAAAGCTGGATATGTGATAAAATGAGTTATGTAAAAACTCTAATATATTATTCTAAATTTAGCTTATGTCAATAATTTTCGTTCTTCAGGTCTAGATTTCACACCTCTAACTTGTTTGGTGTACTGAACAAGCAAGCTGGTGTGTCAAATCGCCAGTCCCATACAATAATCCTGTCAGCCTTCGTACGTTAAGGCCGCCCATTGCACGGTTTTTCTTCTTTGCAATGCAGAAGCACAAATGACTATAAGCAAGCTTACTAATGACATGCAACATGATCCGTAGTGAATATAGCAAGCTTGCGATTCTTAGCTAACTGAGATACAAGATATTAAATAGCAACTGATACATCAATCGCCACCCACGATAGCCCCAACAACAAAAACCATCGCTAGCCATTGTTCTGCATAAGTGATAGTGGTTGTCTGCGCTAATCAACTTGCTTCGAACCACATTGACGACAGAACTTGTCCCCGGCTTGACAAGAGGAGCCACATTGGGGACAATATCGAGTGTTTGATGCCATAGCCGACCCTGTGGAACTGATGTCTTGTGCACTTCGTGGCCTTCCGCCTTGTGACTGAGACCCCGATAGGTATGGCGGAGGGGAACCCATGAGCTGCTCCGACTGAATGTTAGGCGAAGCGTTCGCGATTGGCGTGTAGGACTGTCCGGGAGTTGTAGTGTAAAACTGCTGTGGAGGTTGTTGCACAATTCCGGCACTCTGCTGAGCAGCTTGTTGGTCTGTTGTCGCCTTCTTGACCGCTTCGTCAATAGCGCGTTGCGTGCGTCGTTCCTCTTCCGCGTCTTGGAGTCTTCGAAACTCAACCTCTCGCTGTATCTCCATCTCACGCTGAGTGTTCAGCATCCCCTGCTTCTGTACTTCATGCCTTGCGGCCGACCTGGATGCGCCCACGACGACGGCGGCGCCGAGGAGGGGTCTTCGCCGACGACGTCCAAACATTGCGGTGATTGTAGGTAGAAAACGTAGTTGAGACTTGGAGAAGACCAGAGCGGATGGGCAGAGAACTAATGAACTGGATCTACCAGCATTGATGCGTGGGACTCTACCTAATAAGACAAACGAGAACAAAGAAGATAACCCCTCCAGCTGGCATGTGATTTGTTGGTCTCCCCATTGCTTTTGGACACTGGTAGAGTTCAAGCCCCCCAACCTATCACTCGAATCCATTGGCCACCTGCTTGGCAGCTGAACCAGCGACAGCTCGCTAGGCATGAGAATGACGTCGCTGTGATAAAATGGCATGGGGGATGGTTATTCGGTCGGAAAGAGTGTCCCCGGGTTGGGACGGTTCACTAAGCTAGAAACAGTTTACGTCCCTTTCTTCCAAACATCGGCAAATACCCTTCCCTAGCCGTGAGGGGACTTCATTGACGCTGACTTGATGCATTAGAGAAATCCGCCCGGGGGGTTGCTTAAACGACGATTATCTGGGTGGTGTTGGCAGCACTGGAGACCACGGTACGCTGCTGTGAGAAGGACCCTCTCCCCGTCTCCCCTCAAGTTGAGCTTGGTGATAAGCGACATGCAAGGGTGAAAGCAAATTATGGACGAGACCCTTGGCATTGCCAAATACGGATGATGTGAGCAAACCTCATCGTAAGTCAAGGGTGAAGTCAAGGGTGGTACCGAACCACCCGATTGTGAGAGTATAGAGGCACGAGAGGATACATCCATTGAAGGAAGGTTGTACCGTTCCACTGCCTTAACACGAGTGCTCCAGAACTCGTACGAGACAACTCTGAACTTCAATCTAAACTCAGACTGGCGCCGGTACTCTAATAGGCCGGATTAGTCCATCCACCGGTTGCAGCTCAGGATCACGCGTCCTCAGAGTCGAGACCCATCGTTAACTTCAGCCCGTTGAACTCACGGGTTCTATTCCGGCCATTTTTGAAGCCATACTCTTGGCAGCATCCGGTGAACAAAGCCAGCCGCTAAATAACGGTCCATGGATTTTCCCCGGCCCTGAGTAGAAGCTTTGAGGAGCTGATCTCATGATCTTTCGGGTCCTGGCAGCCAGCATGTATCGGATGAGAGGTGCCCTTCCGCTCGGATATCGCCTATTTGCAGAGAACTGAGACAGTGGACAATTCGTACACACTTCTAGAGCTGGGGCACGACAATCGAATGCTAGATTTTTGAACAGAATAACGAATTGGCGTTGAACCAATTTGCTCCGAGGACATGCAGCGAAAATACGAAACCGACATCTATCTAACTATCGGCGTTCTTCCCAGACCTTTGTCGCCTCTCTTCTACGAGTGTTTTTGAGACATCGCCCCCAGACCCTCAATCCAAAGAAATAGTACGGCACAAACACAGCGGCGATATAAAGACCTGCGTAAGAAAAACCTATCCTATGTCCCAACTCGGTTGACACATCATTGGTCTCTGAATTAAGCCCTGAGATTATGCCCGTCTTGCTTCGTGGCTTCGTATCGACGAGGACATGCACCAGGTCTTCGGCAGGGTTCTCAGTATCAGCGTACGTCCTTGGTCCACGATCGCCGAAGTGCCGAAGCTCGGTTTCAGCTTGTGTCGTAGTTTGTCCCGAACCAAGCCTGCCCGTTGAGATCGATCCCTCCAGCCACCGCTCCAGGAACCGAACAGGTAAACGTGGTCATCTGCCAGTTCCCGGTAAGGAGGTACCAAGCCTCATAGTTGGTCGCAAGCGCTTGGTTGACAAGCCATGCTTCAAAGGCACAGGAAAGAGGGCTTACGTACAATAACCGTTTGTACTAGAGATGCATATAAGGGCCAAGGAGTACGGAACTAGTTTATGTGGCCGGTGAAAGAGGAAACCAGAAACTCCCATGGTCTGGGGTAAGGTTGAAGTTGCTGCGGCGATAGTACCGGCCAATCTCTTCCTGAGGAGAACAGTTCCGTTCCCCATCTTCTGCCTGACGCCATTAAGCCCCAGCTAGTAACGCGCACTCGCGGGTAGGCAAGCAATTGCATTATTCTTCCCAAATATTAAAGGCCATCGACATGGGGTTATAGACGTGGAGGGTCTTGAGCCATCCCCGCCTCGTCACGGAGTGCGGTCTCCAAAGACAACTCATTTCTTATCAACTTTCTTTGTCCATGCTCGTAGCGTAAACTTTCAAGGAGCCACAACGTAAAAGATGATGCATCGTGCAACCTGATTCTCTTTAGGGCAACTCGTTGATGGCACACCACCAATCAGTCGAAGTCATTCTATTGGGTCTAGACTCTTCAAGCAAGACACGTAACGATATTATCAACGATGAAGTAACCAAGACGTAGATACCTAATTATTCCATACATGCCCTCAGAATTAACGACGTCATGCTGCTATACTTTCCAATATCCTGTCACAACTCAGAGATACCCAGGGCCAGTGAGGTTCTGAGCTTCACATGTCAACACATCAAGGTCGAGGTTCCATAGAAGATATTGCCGGCAGATAATTGAGGCGCTATTTAGACCTGCGGCCCAACCGCACTCTTGTTGTTTTACTCAATCCAGGTGAAATTCTCGCAGTCACCAGTAGCTACTACAGCTATCCGACCCATGGCACCCCATAGCTTCGTCGCAGACTCTGAAATAGAGGATATCTCGCCATTCGAAATGGACTCAGATGGCTCCGACTTTGAATTCCCCGACAGTGTGGGTTCATCCGGCTCTTCCAACATGAAGCCTCAAGATGAAAATCAAGCGGCGAAGCGCTCCTATCTAAGGGGTATAGTTGATATGGGAAGGTCAGTAACGTCTTGGTTGCATAGAGTGAGGCAGCGTACTATCTGCGTGACGAAATGATAAACAAGACGGGAAAATCAACCTCGGGGGCCATGGGCTGATGAGATGTGCATAGTAACGGGATTCGCTTCTCAGTGACAGATATGTCTCCGCCTTTCTCGCGCATTCTCCCAACAGTCAATGTCTATCGTGTTAGTATATCGCTCTACGACGCGCAATTTGATCCAGAGAGCGGAGAGAAAATACCTATCCCCCGAGATACCATTGACGATATCATTGCCGCTTTGAACCGTTTCAAAATTGTTTGCGCCGATCTCGGTGTTCCTGAGTCCAATATTCACATTGTCGCCACGGAAGCAACTCGCGCTGCCCTCAACTCGACAGAATTTATAAAGGAAATAAAATCCTCTACTGGGCTTAGTGTCGATGTTCTTCGTAAAGAAGACGAAGGACGCATCGGCGCCTTGGGAATCGCGAGCGGCTTCTCCGAAATCCGAGGCCTCATGATGGACCTTGGTGGTGGCAGCACTCAGATTACTTGGATCATCTCCCAAGGTGGGAACGTCCGCATCAGCGAAAGGGGTTCAGTCAGCTTCCCGTACGGAGCGGCTGCATTGACGAGGACTCTCGAGAGCCTGAAAAAGGGGAAATCGAAAGGGGACGCAGAGAAGGCACGTGAAAAGCTACGCGAGGAGATGACCCAGAACTTCGAAGACGCTTACAACAAGATCGTGGTGCCTGACAGCCTAGTGACTGAGGCGAAGATGGATGGCGGATTCCAGATATATCTTACAGGAGGTGGATTCAGAGGCTGGGGCTACCTGCTGCTATACATGAGCCAGACCAGCGACCGGCCGCATCCAATATCCATTATCAATGGGTATAGCGTCGACAGAGAGAGATTTGAAAACACCAAAGCTATGGAGGAGGTTGCGAAGACTGCCCATTCCGTTTTCCGAGTTTCAGATCGGCGGAGGGAACAAGTCCCAGCAGTTGCTTTCCTAATCAACGTCCTATCCCACGCAATCCCACATGGAATCCGAGTTGCACACTTCTGTCAAGGAGGTGTACGAGAAGGTGTGCTATTCAGAGAACTCGAGCCGAGCATTCGGGCACAGGACCCGCTGGAGATCACAACACATCGATTCGCACCTGAGTCGGTCCAAGCCATATTCAACCTTTTCATGTTCTCCTTTCCGGAACCCTCAAAGGGCGGAACTCGCAGGTTCCCCAGTTCCATCAGTTCGCACGTCATCCGGGCGTTTGCCAACCTTCTATACGTCCACACCTCCATGGATAAAGAGCTAGCCTCGACGGCAGCCATGTACAGCACAAGCTCCGGATTGCTCGCTTCGACCCGTGGGGTTTCGCATGAGGATAGAGCCAGGCTTGCTCTCATGCTGGAGTCACGGTACATGGGCGAGCTTCCTCCACGAGAGAGTCAGTTCAAGGAGGCACTGCGTCATGTCATTACGCCAGAGGAAGTTTGGTGGGCTGGATATCTTGGCAGGGTTGGATACTTAGTCAGTCGCCTCTATCCGTCCGGGAGAATCGAGGAGAGTGAGCCTCGGGTCGTCCTTTCATCTGAATGGGCCTGGGACCTCGGACGCAAGAAGAAGAAGGAAGGTCTACGACTGACGATCTCTCTCCAAAAGGTGGAAAATGACCCGGCGAAGCTCAAGGAAGCGCTTCGGGACCATGTGAAACTAGTGGAGAAAGTGGGAAAGAAGAAGAATTGGATAGGAGGACGGGATGGATGGGGAATGAAGGTCAAGGTCAAGGTCGTTGAAGAGGATATTTTGTTGTAGTTTTATTCGTTATCAATTAAGACTTTGCCCTCTTCTGGTCCTTCGGTCTGCCTTCGGTCTGCCTGGGAGATGATGCCCTATGATCGAGATACAAGTCGTAGATATCAGACAGCTCTTGGCAAGTTGGTTCCAGGCTCCCATACGACTTGGCTTGTATTAGTTCGTACCTTCATACTCTACAGGAGGCACAAATAAGCCCAGGCAAGTAGACCAAGAGAGAATAGAGTGTTGAGCTCCGCAAGACGGGCGGCGGTATTTTCCTCGTCTTTCTTGTCTGAGTCGGATGAATCGGACTCTGATGAATCAGGTGAGTCGGATGAATCGGATGAATCGGTTGAATCAGTTCTGGAACCACCAGAATTCTTCTTCGAGTCCTTCCGAGGACCCCGTTCAGCAGGATCCGCTATCAACAAATTGGACACCGCAGCCAGTGCGTTAGCTGTCTGCTCCAACGCATCCTCGCCCTTCTTCTTGCCCTCAGACTGCTCGGCCGACTTCTGGAGAATGGGGAGAATCAAATCTGCTGTGAACGGAGCGAGTTGGCTGGTTAGAGCAAGCCAGCGGTGGGTGAGGGCTTTGAAGGTGAGTGTATCTCGAGGGCATTGTCCTGAAGCACAAGCCACTTCAGTGAACTCTCCCGTTTTGTTAAAGAAGGTTTTCATGGTGTAGTCTGCGAGTTTTTGGACGCGCTTTTGCCAGATTGAGGATCCATCAGTCTGTAGAGGCCTGAAGTCAGAGTCGAACGTCCAAAATACCGCGTTGCCGGAATTATCATCTCGAAACTTACATAGTTGTACATAAAGGCGGCGCCCAAGGTGAGTGAGGCAGTGGTACCGGAAATTCGGACTTTGTTCATCTGTGTGCAGTTTTCTGCAACGTGTGTTCCGGAATAAACTGCCGATGTGTCGTGATCGATCATCTCAACGTTGTACATCCAGTCCCATGCTTTCTCGGCATACTCGGAAAAGGTATCGTTGCGGGTAATTCTGGCGAGACGGGCACCCAGGCTGAAGAAGAAAGCGTTCGCCTCAGCTATACAAATTAGTGTCTCGACTCAACCGGAGGTTCAGCTGGACATACCCGACTTGTAGTCGTAACCCGCGTTATTGAAAGGGATCTGCCATCGCAGACCACCGTCGCAGGTGCCCTTTTTAGATGTTTCATAATCCCATCTCCACTTCTGCGTGTCGAAAACCGCAGTTGCGAGATCGAGCCATTGCGGAGCGTCGCCAGGCGGATTAGGGAACCCATACTCTGCGGCTGTCAAAGCAGCGAAGGCCCAGATTGCCTGGTTGTCGTTTCCCAAATGGAGGGTCTGATTCAGTGGCATAAAGTTGTTGTCGGGACCGACTTGATGCATCATGCCCTCAATCACCAGCTCGTTGTAGCTCTCGTCGCCAGTCAACTGCCAGTAGTCGATGTAGTTGCCCATATATGCTCCCGATTGCCACCAGTAATAGCCGGAATCGTCGTCTGTTGTTTTCTCTGTCCATGTGGGACCTAGAAGACCGGGGACTCCGCCCCTTTCGTCGCCATCGTAGAACTTGATGAGGTCTGAGGCGAGGGTTTTCGATGCTTTGAGGATGGCTTCTTTGCTGTCGAGTTCTAAAGAGTGGACTGGCATCGAGTATGCCATAAGCAGGAGGAAGCCTGCGGCTTGGGTGCTGATCGACGCGGGGAACGCGACCATTGTGGAAAGGTTGGTGAAGAAAATAGAAGAATGTGGATGAACTAAACTATCGTAAATGGAGAAGCAACGGCAATTGTCGCCTATAGTTATAGGGAAGAGAACTTATGTCTATCGAACGGTGATGTCGTTGGGCACAGCGAGTTTATTTAACCGAGATGAGAGTGTGCTCGGCGAATTCCTATTTGGTCTAGCCTTTGGCCATGGCATCCTCAATACGAAAACCGTTGTGGCTACTGAAACGTTCCTGAAGGATCGCCAATTTAACCAGGGTCTCTAGTGGTGTCAATCCAGCAGGGTTGTCCTTGGCGCCGGCGCAGGGGATACACTGGCGATGAGGAATATTCCATTCATAGAAACGAAAATAAGGACAAAACAGAGTGAGAAATCCAGAAACTTGACCAATACTGTCTCAACTCGGCGATTCAATAAATCTTCAACGCCAGCAGTATTCAGTACCTACATGAAAACTCGAGAGTGATGCCAGTTACGTCAAGGGGTAGCCAAGACCTGCCCAGGCCAGCGCATAACGAATGGAGCTTGGCTTGGAGGCTGTGTCCCCCCTTAACAGGCCATAAATAAATAGGCGCAGAACTCAGGAGCATCATCCACACTGAATGCAATGAGTTCGATAATTTAGCCAACTAAATAGCACATCTCGGTTGTGGCTAATGTGTTATTTGAAGAGACCTCTAAACTTGAAACTCTGGTGAGTTGAACACGTCACTATTATTATGGCTTTTGGCCCACGAAGGTGGTAAATAAATACCAGCATAGAGATCATCCATAGGTAGTTAAGCGATACCAACAAATCTCGATTAGCGAGGATTCCCCATTCGCAGACAAAATACAAATCCCATTCTCTTACGCCGCCCCAACACACCATCTTCCGTTGCTGTAAGTGAGCCAAGGATTATTCCAGGGCATCGCCAAACGAAAAAATATACAATAATATCAGTCCCTTCCTCGTGGCTTGCAGTTCAAGACCAACCAAGCTCAATTGTCGATAGCTCTGAGGGCCATTGCAATCAATGCCATTGTAGCCAGCGTTGGCATCACAAAGCATGCAACTATGGGGAGAAGCATGCTGAAGGGACCTCGGAATTCCTCTTCGGCACCATTTTGGGGAAGCCAATACCAAGAAGGCATTTGACGAGTGGTCAAGCGATAAAATAATCCACTCGCCCATTCAATAAATGGTTTATGAATGATTGCAGCGGCACCAAGAATCCCCGCAGCCCAGGGTATTGCCCACAGGGAGCTGTCAGATGACAATGAGAACTCCTCCCCAACAATACATGTGACGCCGAGCCACAAGAGCCTGGAGACAGCAAAGAAGAAAACCGAGTAAGCGGCTGGCTTGAAGTCGTCCTGTGTCGGGTGCCGCCGATCGCGACAGCCTGTAAACGCGCATGTGCCGATGATCACGGCCAACCACATCAGGGGTTCAACTCCGAATGGGATCTTGAACGCTGAGATCCCAGTAGTGATCAGAATAATCAGGTCGCCTAGGTAGAGCATAGAGAGGTTGCATAGAGCTGGCGCAGCGAGAAACAAGGGAACCATTGACGAATTGAAGTCGTCCATATCGGCTTCTAATGCGAGGTCGTGATCACTGACTGTTGGTGCGAATGGGTATGCGACAATGGGGAAGATGGCGGCGAACGTGAATAGGGCTTCGGGAGTAAATAGACTGGCCAAAGCCCCTTTGATAATTGGGGTGATTGCGTCCATGAGTTCGTTTGGCTGTGTAGATGTTGCCATTGTTTCAATCTACTATGAGAGAGATATTGATCAGGTTGATGAATGCTTGGGTAGAAGTGAAGAGAGGGGAAGTATATATAGGCAGTCGGGGGCAATCTGTAATCACCTTCATGCATGAGCTAACTCAACTAGAGGACGTAAACTTCCGAACTGCATCGTGAAGGGAAAAGACCGGGCCTATATCCATATGACAGAAAGTTCGGACTCAACGGAGACCTTCATCCTACATCCTCCGCAACATAGCACTGTAAAGAAACGGGTTCTGGCTATAGATTTCCGTCGTCTCGGTGCACATTTTAATTGAGAGTCCCCTCATGATATTGAGTTCATGGGAGCATTGATGTTGACAGAAAGCCTGGTGGTTGACCTAACAACGTGGCTAGATGACGGCATTGAAGTGCATCCGCAAACCCAGTTCCCCTAGGGTACGTCTTTTTTGGTTGACCTTCTAAATCGTTCTATTCTGTCGGTTGCTTCACGCTCTCAGCCCTCAATCAGAGACCTGTGTTTTTGCTACTACTAAAACCGAAATTTCCTGTGAGACTAGAAAGATAAAGGCTCGAATTGAAAATCTCGAGGGCGCAGGACCAGATGGCTCTGCTGTTTAGGCTTTATCTAGATATCCTTCTTGAGTCGTTTATGGTTTTTGCGAGACACTTATATGATGCGTAAAGTGGCCTTTCGAGTCGAATTAATTTAATGCATGACCAGACTTCAACTACTAGGGGTTACCCTACACCACAATTTGATTGGCAATAACTAAGGGAAACGAAAATAAAGAGACTTGCTAAGACATTTTGAATAATTTGATTTTAAAGGTACCGAAGAGATGACTCCAATTTAATTTAGAACGTGGGTGGCACAATGAGAGGCGGCGAAAACTTTGCGATGATGGTAAATAGCATAATCTCTTCGTTACATTTCGTGTCTTGAGCAGATCACTAGTCTTTGACTATTCTATCTAAGGTCTTCCGCATCCAACCTTGAAGGACTCCCGACATAGTGACTTCTACCCTTTCATCAATTGCGAACCTTCCCCGTACTGCCAATCCATTATACAGGTTCCTCTCAGCAGTGCGGCTGAGCGACGACAGCCTCAATCTCAATCAGGAAATCGCCAGGCAGCTTGCCAGCCTGAATGGTCGTACGCGCCGGCTTGGGGTTGGGGAGCATGCGACCATAAACAGCGTTCATGGCAGCAAAGTCATCCATGTTGGCGAGGTACACAGTTGTCTTGATGGCATTCTCCCACGAAGTACCAGCCTCTTCGAGGATAAGAGAGATGTTGTCGATGACGGCGGCCTAGGGACTTTTGTTAGTGGGAGGCTGGGATGGGATGGTAGATTGGCCAATCACTCACGGTCTGGGCCTCGATGCCTTCGGGGATAGTCCCGTTGACGGACGGAATAGTGCCGCTTGTGTAGACCAGGTCCTTGGTTGCCACACCACCAGCTATGAGTTGTCAACACTGAAGTCTTCCGAAAGTGATGCCTTCAGAAACTTACATAGGATCGGACCTTGGCTGCCGAGATGAGTGATGGGGGACTTGGATCGTGCTTGAAGGGCAGAAGAGGGAGCAGCAAGCACCGCGCCAACGGTAGCAAGCAGGAGGGTTGTGGTCTTGAGAAGAGTAGTTCCAATCATTTTGAATTGTACAAGTTTGCACTGAGTTTTGAAGGATTTGAGAAGGGCTGAATTGGCTAATTGACTGAGGAGTTGGGAATGCAAGAAGGCTGTGAATCTATTCATACAATGCGTCAGACGTTTGTTTATATATACTGTTCAACACATATTCTGGCCAAGAACCTCGATGTCTCAAGGCTCCGGTCGGACATGTTGGTCAACAGCCCGGCTGGTTGGCCGGTTCGTTCGGACTTGCAAACTAGTTTGTGTTGGCTACGCTGTCTTGGTTTCTTCATCCACCCTTATCAGAGTTGCCAAGAAACCCGCTCGTGTTGGTTCCATTCCCTGCCACTTCGGTCCTTCGCTCTAACTAGAGCGGAAAGTCAAGTGGGTTGCTGATAGTGAACCTAGCCTCTTCCCTCATCATCTCTGACCAATACACAGGCACCTCCTACAACTCGGTACTCCACATGCTGCACAAGCTTCGGGTTGTCACCGCGCCCTTTGAGCAAGCGGTTTTCCACTTCTGTGCGTCATTGACCCCAATTGACCTATTGTGATCGATTACGAATCATTTACAAACTACCTACCTAGGTACCGAGGATGAAAATTGTTTTCTCTTCATGACACACCGGACAACCCTTATCGCTATCACCTATCTTTTTGCTCGCCTATCTTAGTCTGGGGCACGACCGGGGACGTTTGCAACCGCGTCTCTTTGCCGTCGGTGAGACCGGGTCATTTCCAACCGGCCTTCTCAAAAACGTTGTCCCGTTATCACTTGAGCCAATGGAGACGAGGCCCGATTTCCTTTCAGGGAAAGCCTTGGAGAAGCCCACGTGGAGATCGGAGACAGAACTTGGCCCGGTAATAAGTCCAATTCGCTATCACCGCTCGCGTCTACCTTCCCCAACTCGCAGAACTAACTGTCTTGCCTGCTTATCAGCTCGATCAAAAGCTCTGGAATATTGATGACCAACAGATTCTTTTAATCATGCCTTATCCGTCCTGTTGGTACCTTTCTCCGGGGTTGCCGGATCGATAATCCGACACCAATCATGGGTTGAGCTTCAAGCTGCCGGCGCTGGTTGCCGTAAAGTGTTTGCGCTTGAAAATAAGGTTAATTGTGAGATTGGAAGATCTACTATACTCGGAGGTAATGGATCCGGCATTGGGTTGATAGATGCTGGTGGCAATTGACAAAATAAGGAACAAGACCAGAGCCAATGCTTTTGTGTCGTGTGGTATCGACATATTGCACGGCTGGGTTTCTCAACTCTTTGCTTGTTTTCCCAAAGTTCTTAATCAGCAAAAAGTTCGTCGGATTCCTATTACCCCGCGTGCCAAGAGTCCAATGACAGATCCGGGGGGGAGAGCATGTTCGTAAATCTGTATCGCTTGAAACTTCCCCGTATTGTTCTAGCGGCGAAGAATCCTTCAAGTTCGCCCCCAACCAACATTTCACAAGTCTGCGTTGCGATAAGCTGGACCGGAACAAAACAATGTGTGGAGACAAACGTCGACTAACCTTGTAATAAATCTAGTTTGTAAAAGGCATCGCAACAAGATAGACCCGGCGATGTCGGAGTAGTGATTACGGCGGAGCCGGGCAGTGCATTTTGTCAAGCCTTGCCGAAACGCGGCTGGGCTATCTCTTTGGCGTCACTCTACTACGTCAACCGTTATCAACTTTCGCATTACGTAGTACAGACTATGTTTTTTCTATCAACATCCGGGCCAGCTGGGAATGGGTTGCGGATGAGTTGCGGATGAGTTGCGGAAGGGCTGGGAATGCGATGTAAGTTAGGTGGTTATCAAAAGACGCAGTGTTGATTCCGATATCAGGTCAAGAACGAGTATATAAGATATCCTTGGAGCTGCTCTCTTACAAACATCAAACCAGATCGGCTCAGATCGTCAACATTGGGATATCAGTGAATCTTCATACAACTCTCAAGATGGTCACTTCCAAGTCAACCTGGCTTTCTTTCCTCACTCTTGGATGCGGGACTCTCGCCAGCCCAACTCCCGTCACCCAAGACTCCATCTTCTTCCATGGTCTCTTTGGGGTCTCTTCCGAGTCGGTCCATAATGTTCATGTTACATATGGCGACAGCTTCCCACATGGTGGTGACCTTCGCGTTGTCTATGGGGACTGCGACTTGAAGAGTCCCGATAAACAACACCATGAGGTCGCCTACCTTGTCACGGACTCAGAGTCCGCACCTGATCGCCTGGTGTGGGTTGTACCCAAGGAGGTCAGCCAGCGCGGCTGTCTCCACGCATACTCTGAGGGACTCCTTCTTGGTCGGTCTGAACCCATCAGCTTCGCGGAGCCTCTTCGCAAGCGCCAGTCTCTCCACGAAATCGGCGACTCCAATGGGCTCTGGTTCAACGGTGTGCGATACTTGGAGGCCAAGAACAAGATCTCTGCTGTCGCCGCTAAGGAGGCCAAGAGCAAGAAGATCGCCATCGTCGGCGGCGGCATGGCCGGCCTGATGACCAGTCTGCTGTTGAACTCTGTTGGCATGACCAACTGGCACATTGTCGAGTCCACTGAACGCCTCGGTGGCCGAGTTCGCACAGAGTACCTCAACGGCACCGACCGGGATGACTATCAGTATCAAGAGATGGGTCCAATGAGATTCCCCGTGTCTGTCAAATACCAGGACACGAACGAGACCCTGGACATCCAAGACCACAAAATGGTCTTCCAGCTCGCAGAAGTCCTCAACGAAATGAACGGCGGCAACACCTCCGACCTGGCCATCAACTGGATCCCTTGGATCCAGAGTAGCCCCAACACTCCGACCAACTCTCGAGGTTATCGTCTGCCCAACGGGCGGATCCCTAGCAGTGCCCAGGTCGCCGCCAACCCCGAGGTGGTCCCAAAGCCTGCGAACGCCTCTGACCCCGAAGGTGCCGAACTGGGTGAGGAATTCGTGGAGCGCCTGCTCAACTTGACTCCGGAGCGCATGCGCAACATCTCCACCAACATCTTCCAGGCCCACCGAGAGGCCATCGACCGCGGCATCTTCCACTGGTCCGAGGCCGCCTACCTCAAGTACCAGCTCGGCCTTGACGCGGACACTGCGGACTTCGTTGCAGGCTCGGGCACTTCAGACATGTGGGGTGAATGGTATGACAACGTCTACTTCTCGGCCACGAACTGGGTTACCATCGACAAGGGTCTCAACTCGCTCCCTCGTGCCTTTACGCCTCATGTCAAGGGCAAGATCACCTACGGCCGAAAGATTACTGGTCTCGAGTACAATGAGAAGACCTCCAAGGTGTCACTGAACTGGAGGGACGATCCTCTGGCCACGAAGCCCAAGTCCGAAGAGTATGACTATGCCGTTGTCTCTGTTCCCTTCTCCAAGGTTAGACTCTGGAGGACTCCCACCTATTCCAGCCTCCTGTCACGAGCCATCAACACTCTGAACTACGCCCAGTCCTGCAAGGTTGCTCTCCACTACAAGACCCGTTTCTGGGAGAAGCTCGAGAACCCTATCTTTGGAGGATGCGGATCAACTGATATCCCTGGCGTCGGCTCCGTCTGCTACCCTGCCTACAAGATCAACTCTACTGGACCCGGTGTCATTCTGGGCTCCTACACCTCCGGCACTGTCGCCAGGTCCGTCACCGCACTGAGCGAGGAGGACCACGTCGCCCTCATCCAGCGAGCCATGGTTGAGGTCCACGGCGAGATTGCCAACGAGCAGTGGACCGGTAACTACGACCGTCAGTGCTGGGAGGTTGATGAGCACCAAGCCGGTGCTTGGGCGTCACCCATCGCTGGACAGCAGGATCTCTTCATCCCCGCCTATCACAAGACGGAGCTCAACACCATCTTCGTCGGCGAGCACACCAGCATCACTCATGCCTGGATCTTCTCCGCGCTCGAGTCTGCTGTTCGCGGAACCACGCAGCTCCTGCTGGACCTTGGTCTCGTTGACGAGGCGAAGCAGGTTGTTGAGACCTGGATGGCTCGCTGGATCACTGTTTAAATTCCTTTGTGAATAACTTGTGTGTCGACGAGGACCTTGACTGGAGCGACAAAGCGGGGGGGTTCCTGTTGAAGATGGACAAATGACTGAAACAGGAAGGGTGGGGAAGGGTTGACTAAGAAGCAGTACGATATTCACGAATTCATGAATGTAGATAGTGTTTATAGGTAGAAAAAAGACAGATGTTATATCTCTCTCAAATGAATGTCCCCCAATGTGTGCTCGATGCCTCAAAGCGGATACATCCAACTGCACAGCACTGCTCTATAGCTACACAAATACAGCACCGGTTTGGTCACCATTAGCCAGCTCTTTAGTAGGCGAGATATGATAAAATTAAATAGATACTGTAAGCTAGGTTCTTAAAACCTGGTTGATAACCTCGAAGTACGTACTATATATATACTATACTATGTGTGCAATTTCGCTTAGAAAATAAATTAGGGACAAAGGTTTCTTGGCCTTTGAATACCTTGGCATTGAAATTCTCTACATGCAAGTACAGTCAGACTTCAATTCCACTAGATGCTATTGGGCAAGGTGACGCAGTAAGTCAAGCGAGCAGTCGACGAAGCGGAAATACATATGCTCGCCTGAACTGCTCCTTGATCGTCCGAATACGTATAGTGCGGCATGAAAGAGATCCGAAGAGCCCTGATCTTGACGACTATGGTTCCAGCCATCCTCGATAATAAAAGACAGAACGGAGAAGAAAGTGAAAGCCTAAAGACGACTAGTCGATATGTGAGGTTCCTAGATCTAGAGATTTCACTAAGATGAGGCAGCAGTATTATTTGAGACGATTGGTAATTCATAAGAAATCCCTGTGTCTCAAATTAGGGTTTGCATAAAATTGAGAGGCTTTAGGTTAGGAAGGTTGTTTAGAGATTTCCAGTCCCCGTCGTCTCCACTGATGGCTATCGGTGTCGGCCATCGGATCTCGGATTTCAAGTCTGCCGCGACCTCAACGACGGCAAAACCGATCATCCTCCAAATTTGGTGGTTTTTCATCGCGTCAGGCAGAATGCGGTCCAGTCTATCCTGCGACTTTTGTCGGTACGTAAAAAGAAACAGATTCCGCCCTTTCTCCAGGATGCTCATATGAACACCCATTCACAGGAAGTCAAAGATCAAATGCGTCAACTCGGGTTGCGCGCCGTGCCAGAAATGCCAGAAGCTCGGGAATGACAACTGCGAACTCACGCGGCCCCGGATTACGGCTTTGAGGAGGAACCAGAGAAGGATACGAAGGGATCTTCCGACCGTAGCACCTAGAGCCACATATCCCCTGTCAAGCGACCAGCCGTCAATCCCCCGGGCCATCGCTCAACCACCCTTGGCGGTTGTTCCAGAACCGAGTCCACCTCCTGCGGCTCAAGGTGCGCTTGTCTCGGACAAGGACAATGTCGACCAACATCTGACGGAGCTACCGATTGGGGTCATTCTCAAGGCCCTCAATGTCTTCACGACCAAGTTCCCCGAGCTTAGAGTATTACAGCCGTCGGCCTTCACGAGACAGTTTAAATCTCATCGCTCGACAGAGAGCAAGATACTGCTAGCGACCGTTCTCGCGATAACAAAGAGCCAATCATCCATCTTCAACGACTCCTGGATGGATAGTCTCTTAACAAGTGATCGCTATGCGTCGTACGCGTGGATGTTTCTCTCCGAAGCCATTCTCCAGCCCCCCAATATCCAGGTCGTCCAGGCACTCCTTATCCTTACTTTGTATGAGTGGGGTGTGCGAGACTTTCACAAGGCCTGGATGCATTGTGGTGAGTGACCAGACGTAGCCACATAGCTGACTTGTCGAGCTCACGCGGTTGTTCATAGGCATGGCGATCCGAATAATGCAGTCACTACATAGCTCGAGAGTCAGCCCACATTCCCTCGGTTTACTGGCGAATACCGATACAGATGAACTGTCAGTAGTGATCGAGGCCCGAACGTACTGGGCCTGCTTCATCATGGACTGCACCATCAACTCGGGGACATACAACCCAAGGATGCTTCCTATGTCAGAAATGCAGAAGCTCAAAGTTCCCCGTCCTCCCACCTTCGTCGACTTCGCTTTCGGCTCCGATCCAACGACACATCTTGCTGCCCAAGATCGCCTCATGATGCCCGGCGAACTACCCGCCAACTTAGATCTTGCGCAAAGTTTTGAGATTATGGTCCATGGTTTCGACATTTACGCACAGATCATGGGCTTCGTGTTTAACAATGGAAGATGTGCTCCTGGTATGTGCGCTCCAGAGAACTGTCCTTGGGCGCCTGCTTCGCCCTGGGGTGCTGGCCGAAACCGACTTGAGGAATGGAGAAACGGACAGCATCAGCGGTTGCATTATCCGAGGAACAGCGTCGCCGTACACATGACCGTGGGTCATGCAGAATCCTTTATATATCTCAACATGTTGTACTACTTGAGGTAAGAGAACCCCGAAGCTCCCACTATTGGCACCTGCCCAAATATGGTATTAGTCTAACGCTTCCCTCCCCAGCGTCATCATGCTCCACCGAGAATACTTTCCCTTTTTACCTACATCTGAAACTACACCTTGCGGTCCTGTTGATCCTCCCCTCCTTGAAGCAGAGGCACCACCCGGGTGGTGGGAGAACAGCGCCTACGAACTGTATGGCGCTGCCGAGCATCTCGCTTGCCTGCTACAAGAAGCTGCAGAGTGTGGAGTGATGGTGATGACACCGTTTTCCGGATTCTGTGCCTTTACAGCTTGCTTTCTCAACCTATATATCTCCTTCTTCCCAAAGATGAATCTTGGCCGTAGTACGAGATCTAAGCAACTAATGGAATCTGGGCTGGAATACCTGAAAGACTTTGAAAAGGCCTGGAAACTTGCTGGTGGCTGGGTAAGTTCATTATCGCTCCTGCAGACTCATTGGGCGTGTAGTTTCTAACTATTGCAGATAAAAACGATTCAGCACGCCTCGCTCTTGTATGAGCGCGCGACTGCTGACAGCGGACGGTATCGAGGAAGATCGAGAGCTGACTTTGAGACTCTCCACCAGTCTATTCATGAATATCGCATTGTGGATAGGTCGGACCAACACTTGGAGCAGATAAGAAGTGCCGATAGGAACTCCTCGACACTCGCCGACAACGCAGGAAGACCAGCATCTGGCCCCGAGCCGCAGGCTGCAAGCCCGATTTTCTCATCGAATCCGCCGTTTTTGGACCCTTGGCCGAATTGGTGGTCCATGTTGCAGGAGGTAGAGTTTACAGAGATTAATGCCATGATGGGCGGTCAATGAGCCCTGTTGTTGTTGATGGACCTGAATTCTGAGATGGAATCACAATCTAGTGCATATCGATGAATGTATGCCCCTGAAGACACCATATCTGTACCAGCACGTGCCGTGCATGTTGATTGACACTGTCCCTCCTGAAGGTGGTCACCTCACCTCAACCTCGTTCAAAATTGCTCACCCAACCCAACTCATCCACAACCAACTTGATATGAAAAGTGAGTATTTCAGTCACCGAACACTTACTGGCTGGCTGAATAAGACCCGCCTTGATTATGAGCGAGCGGAAGTAGATGGGACAGGCGAAACGCCTGCACGATTTCAGCCCCGGAAACACAACCATCCATTAAGTGATCATGCCGTACTTAACGACTCTACAAACGAAGAGACTGGGAGCTGTCAGACCACTTAAAGTATAGCCAAAGGGTAGGACGATAAGCCAACGGATCTGTGGTCTTTAGCGTTTAGCGAAGCAGACGAAACGACCAAATGCTGGATCAAACAAGACATCGGAGTCACTGACAAAACGCGAGCCGTTGGCATTGCAATCCTCGCTCGAAAAGAGCAAGAAGAATTTAGAGAGACTGCGCATAAATTGAAAGCGGGAGACAGGAAAATCTTTGGCAGCCATGATCGGGGACATTCACTTTGCCCCCACGCCAGGCTCGGTCGTTTGGTCGGCTATCAAGGCGCTCATGTAGGTAGCGTCTTAAGCCTGCAGCTTATTGACTGTATCTTGAAAGTCCCGTAATGATTAATGTTCACAAAATACTGGTGTCTCCCATTGCGAGGACATCGTAGCC
The DNA here is from genome assembly GCA_013623725.1 of Fusarium robinianum. Classification (NCBI taxonomy): domain Eukaryota; kingdom Fungi; phylum Ascomycota; class Sordariomycetes; order Hypocreales; family Nectriaceae; genus Fusarium; species Fusarium robinianum. The sequence goes on along the minus strand of JABFFI010000425.1, from coordinate 66,524 downwards.
ATCTTCGGCACCGCAGATTACGTTCTCCGCGCTGTCCGGCGAGGTCAGGTCTTGCAGACTGTTTACGATCTCGACTTTCCCGTCACTGACGCAGAACGAAGTCTTGGAGACAGCCTTATTAGGGTCTTTGCGGCTTCCCTGAATCTCTTGGCTGTCGAAGGTGAACTTCCCATTATCGCTATCAACGTCGCCAAGGAAACTGATCGCCCACGCTTGCCATAAGATCCGCTACTAATGGTGACCTGCGACTAGATGTGGGCTGCTGGAGAGGAGGTGGGTCTCTGGTTCGACAGTTGGATGATGGTGCTGTTTCGCTACGCTGTACTGGGAGCATCGCCAGGCCCAGTCCTATGAGGAGGACGTCATGGTAGGTTTATTTAAGAACCTTTGTGTTTCTCGATTAATGCTAACATTCGAGAGACTCGTTTCGAGCAATCTTTGGTAATTTTCTCCCCTAATACTTTGACGGCCTCGGGATATTAACACGCCAATTTGATGCAGGCTCGGGAGAAGGCCCGCTAAGCCCAGGACGCAAGAATCAATTCTTTGATGTGAGCATGCAGTCTAATGTACCTCGCTTCTATAGGAAAAGGAGTCCGAGGAGGCTGAGAAGGTCAAGGTCGAGTCTTAAAGACCTACGTAGGCAGGGGGTTATCAATGATATTTCGCTTGCTTAAACTTATCCCGAAACTCGATATCTCCGTCCTAAGTCCCCGGCATTTGATACGATGCCGCATTAATTGGCCTAGGCTCATAAACCAGCGCTTGATGGACCCTAAGATTCGGATTCGGATTCGGATCCTTCCACCGAGATGGCTGAGCACCTTCTCCCCGTTCTGGTTCTTCAAACGTTCGGAGGCCTCGTCAGTTTAAGGCTATCGACAGAGCGGAGCATTTTACTACATTCGGGAGCAATCGCCGCTCGCCGCCCGCTAAAACAGGGTCAAGTAAGCACTTGAACTGAGGAGTCATCCGCCCATTCTTTGGGGAGCGTGGACAGTTGGAATAGGCCTGCAGTGACTAGGCAAACTGGCAAAGTGTGCACGGATTTCACATCTCGCTCTTTTCGAGTTGTAGGGAATCTAGCAACCTTCAAATGATCATGGCAAAGAGGCACTGTAATTTATAGAGCCCTCTTTTTGATAGCCACGCGAATATCCTTGACAGGTTTCTTGACACCAGTCCCGGGAACCATCGTAGGAAGCTCCCACTCCCCGCTCACCGGCTCAATATCCCAAAGACTCGTGATAGCTGCGCCCAGGCCCAGAATCTCCTTCTCCGCAAACGTCCGACCTTTGCACATCCCAGAGCCAACCCCCCACGGTCTCAACCTACCATACCGCGCCACCATCTTCCCAGACTCAGCATCTACCTCCAGGAAGCGGTCCGGGAGGAACTTATCTGGCTCTGCGAATACAGAGGGGTCTTGGTTGATCAGCGAGTGTGGTGTGGATACGTATGTTCCCTCCTTTAGGTGGTGCTTGAACTCGCCGTCGTTGATGGTCATCGGGCGGGCGACGTAGCGGATGGAAGTCGGTTCGTTCGACATGCGGTAGGTCTCGAAAACACAGGCCTTGAGGAACTGAGTCTTCCGGAAGATGCTGGGCAGATCCATAGATATGATCTCAGGCGGCGTTGTCTGGGATAGCTCGATGTAAGGAGCAATCTCCTCTCGAACCCGATCGAGAATACCAGGGGTAGAATAGACGTATGTCAACAGCCAAAAGAGCACCTGTTGAGTGTTGGCATTCTGCCCCCACAAGACAGTGAAATCTCCCATCCCACGTTCTTGAAAGGTCCAGTCATCCCGCCTGTACACCTTGTTTCGGTTCAAGACAACAGTGTTAGTGTTCGACATGTCGACGCCGAAGTCGACAGGCTCGCCTTCTTGGAACTGATCGACACGCTTGTATAGGCCTATGAGTGCTTCGATAATTCGTGTCCGCCCTTTCACTCCTTCCTGTACCATTTTGAAGGGAGCCCAGGAAGGCATGCCAACCATGAGCAGTGGGAATAGGTTGTTGTCAAAGTTCCAGAAATCGTCAAGGAGTGTCGGGTGTCGATCGAGGAAATCTTGGCCGTGGAAGAGAGGAATGGCAATGCAGCTGCCAAAGTCTCTTGTCAGGCTCTGAAGGTTGGCTTCCACCATCCCTGGCTTGCCTGGTAAATCGGGCCTGATAACTTGGATATCGGCGGATAGTTCCCAACGTTTCATACGCTCACGGTCGGACGAAAATGTGACAAACGAAGAGGCCTGTCGTGGGATGCACGCCTTCTCCATGGCAGCTGTGGTAGCGGCCTCGTTGACGAAAAGTCGTTCAATGGCTATCATTAGATCTTTCGAGGATTTGTCGAACTTCGCCCTTATCTCCGGCGAGTCGGCGCCTCCAAAGACGCGTGTGAAGAGAGAATACTGGACCGGATCAACCCTCAAGTTGTGAAGCGACTGTAACAAGAAGCGGTCCACGCCGGGGAAATTGACGAGGATCTGGTGAGATGAGGTGAGGCCAAATAAAGAGCCACCGAACCGCCGTATTCTCGAACTAATTGGCGGCATTTAGACTGGCATCCGAGGAACTGTGAGCTGCACGCAAGAGACGGTGGTAGACTCACTATATGCGTCTTCCCAATCCATCGCCGCGGAGGATGTAACTAGCGAGACCAATCTCGAGTACCATCCAGATCGGAAGTCGCGGACGTTCCTTGGACCCGAGCACAAGCTTTTGAAACACAATGGCAACGAAGAGCACAGAACCGATCTTGTATGTTAGACTAAGGTCGTTGTACGCCGACAGGGCGCTGTGTAGTGTCGAACTCGGAGACGACGAGGCCATGCTGTGACGATTTCTCGATGCTGACACTGGTTGGGGAGGTTGAGAATGATCGAGGAACGGATGGGAGGTGCAAGGTATCATAATAAATGCTGAGAGGAAGCTGTCAGCATGGAATGGGAGGGCCAGGGTATCCATGCTAGCCTATTGTTTCGTTGCCGCAGAATTGGACTAGTGAAATCAGCTTCTGATGATTGGTTATCGTCAGAATCATTCCTCTTTGAACATGGTAAGCAGAGGGAAAGAGGGAAAGAATGAGACATGTTCGATGAAGTGCGGAAGAGTGTTGTCATTTTTGTAAAATACTCATGTTGTGTTCCCAGGAAGATCAAGTACAATCGACCAATCATTCCCTAGAATAAGTTCCTCAAACCTGGCATTACCATACCTACCATACCACCCTGGGCTGGGAAACTCAAGAGTCTAGACTCTTCTCGACCTCCGCCACCGCTGTCCTCAACACACTGCAAATCAGCCCTAACTGCGCCTCCGTCACAGTAAACGGCGGCGCAACCATTACATGATCCCCCCTTGTCCCATCAACCGTGCCAACTCCAGGATACAGCGCTACACCTTTCTCAAACGCCAACTGTTGAACCCGAAGCCCAAACTTGACCTCGGGCTTAAACGTCTCCTTCGTCGCCCTGTCCTTCACAAACTCAACCGCCCAGAACAATCCACGTCCCCGAATGTCGCCGACTGATTGACAGCCCTTGAGTTCGGACCGGAGGAGCTTCTCCAGAATCTCGCCCATTTGTGCGCATCGCTGGACCAGGTTGTCCCGCTTGACAATCTTCTGCACTGCCAAAGCAGCTGCGCAAGAGATCGGGTGCGCTTGATATGTGTGTCCATGGACGAAAGCCTTAGAGCCGCGACGTAGCACATCGATAACTTTGTCGTGGATCAAAACTCCTGCGATAGCTGCATAACCGCCTCCGAGTCCCTTTGCAACGGTCATGATGTCCGGAACGATGCCCTCTTGCTCAAATGCGAAAAAAGTACCTGTCCGACCAACGCCGCACATGATTTCGTCGAGGATCAGGAGAATTCCGTACTTGTCGCAAAGAGCCCGAACTCCTTTGAGGTAGCCTGCAGGCGGCGCGACACAACCCGCAGTTGCGCCAACGACGGTCTCGGCAATAAAGGCAACGACCTTTTGGGGAGAGATTCTGAGGAACTCAGCCTCTAACTCATCGACCAATCTGGCAGAGAACTCAGCTTCCGTTTCGGAGTCCTTCTTGTACTGGTAGGCGTAGGCAGGCGAGACATGGGAGACGTTAGGGTAGGTGAATCCCTGGTACGGTGCCTTTCGAGCCTTGTTGCTGGATATTGACATGGTGGCCATGGTGTTGCCGTGATAACACTGAAGTCTGGATACGATATGAACCCTCTCCAATTCCTTCTTTTCATAAAAGTACTGTCGTGCCAGCTTCAGGGCCGACTCAACAGCCTCACTACCACTCCCGACGAAGAAGGCCTTGTCCAGGCCGTAGGGGTTGCCTTCCAAGAGAATGTTGGCAAGTTCCTCGGCGGGTTCAGTCGTATAGGCCTGCGTGTGAACATAGCTCACTTTCTGGGCTTGCTTCTGCATCGCTTGAATGACCTCAGGATTGCCGTGACCGATCAAGGCAACGGCGGCTCCTCCACAAGCATCGAGAACTGTCTCTCCGCTGGAGAGCTTCAATTCGAGTCCACTCGCAGATTCGACCATGTAGGGCTTGTCGACAAGGGAACGGTGCATGAGCCGGCCCTCACTGACTGTCTTCTTGACCGGAACTGGTCGGACAAATGAGGGGGCCTCGGACAAGAGGTCGTCGTTTCGGGAGGGAGCCATTGTGAATGTTAAGTTGAAGGGAAGTCCAGAATGGCAATGGGATTGCTTCCAATTGAAGATTCAAATTAAAGAGATAGATTTAGAAGAGGTTTGACAGGTTTTTCAGTCTTAAAATATTCTGGCAATCATCCACAAGGGCTCGACAGAGAATTCGCCGATGAAGAGAGATCAAAGCCGAAAGCCGACTGTTTGTCTTCGGGTTTGGAACATATTCTCGGCTTAGACGAAGAACCCGAATGATTCCAGCCATTGCCGAAAGAACCAAGATCCAAAACGGGGCTGCAAATTTCGACAAGTGCCTCATGATTCTCCATCTTGGCTTCTGAAATCGTCGGTACTGAGAGCTTCAAATCCGCAGCCCCAGAATGGCTCCAACCGAACGCCGAGCGATGGGTTCTTATACCTACAATCCATACATAGAACCTCTGCCGAACATATTTCCACACTCATTTTGGTCAAATCATTATTTCTCAGTGGAAGTCTTTTAAGTCGAAATATTTTCAGTCACTGGGGCCTCTCATGATGCATCCCCAAGAAGCTTCAACAACTACCAGTTGCGCGGCCTCGTCCTCGGAAAAAGGCAACGAAACCGATCAATCTCGAGAAGAATGCGCATCCCCTGACGCATCTCAACTTGAAGATGTTCAATTTGACAGCTCAAAAGGATGGATCGTTGTCACGGCGGCAGCATGCTCCCTTTTTGTCTACCTTGGTGTCATCTACTCCTGGGGAATCATCCAAGTTCGACTCGTGGAGACTACGTCCGCAAGCTTAACGACCTTGACCTTTGTTGGATCACTGGCAACATCTTGCATGACTTCTATCAGTATTCCCTCTGGAATTGCAGTTCGCAAGCTGGGGTATCAGAGGACAGCACTCATAGGCGCCGTGCTTATGGGACTGGGCGAATTCCTCGCTAGTTGGGTAACGCAGAATGTTGGGGCATTGTTCGTCCTGCACAGCTTGGTGTTTGGAATAGGAGGAGGGTTGTGTATTTTTGTACGTTGGTCCTGGCCTTTGGGAGAACCCGTTCTTACTGACAGCAACAGTCGTGCTCAACTACCTCTATTCGGTGGTTCAAAAAGCAGCGAGGGCTGGCGATGGGTGTCGTCTTTGGGGGCGGAAGCCTCGGGGCCGCCATCATGAGCATTGCTACCAACCTTCTCGTGCGGGATTTGGACGTTGCCTGGACGTTTCGGATCCTTGGCTTCATGCTATGGGGTGTTTGCATCCCTGCGTCCTACTTCATTCAGGAACCCAAGGGCTCCGTAAACGCGACCTTAAAGCTACAATGGTAAGCATGTTTGTTTCTAGGCAACTGCCAGTGAGCTTCAATAGCTAAAATTGTCCTAGGTTCCGCTTCAAAGAAGCCAGATTCCTCCTCATGGCCGCCGGAACAGCCATCTCTTGCTTCCCGCTCTTCATCCCCCCGTATTTCATCCCCATCTTCTCGAGATCTATGGGATATTCTAACGACATCGCCATTGTCATCTTGGCGGCGTGGAACTTGGCGTCCACTGTCGGTCGAGTGCTGGGTGGCTACACGGCAGACGTGCTACTCGGTCCACTGAACAGTCTAGTTCTGTGCTGCGTGTTTATCGGAGTAAGCTCTCTGGTGATCTGGCCATTGTCGTCTACTGTGGGAATATTCTCTGTATTCCTAGTCTTGAATGGCATCGGCTGCGGCGCTTTCTTTAGTCTCGTACCTCCTGCGATTGGGGCTACGATGGGAGGCGAGAATACCATGGGTATCTTGCCGATTGTGTGGACTACCTGGTTTGGTGGTTTCTTCTTCGTATGTATTCACTTTTCTACCTATCATTTTTCCTCCTCTAATAGCTGTGCAGGGGACCCCAATTGCGTCGGGAATCTATTCACTTGTCAAAGGTCAAGGCGATGGGGGCATCGAGAGCTACCGACCTGCGGCTTATTACGCGGGAGCCACATCGATTGCCGGTCTCTTGGTTATACTCTACATTCGATTTACCCAGAACAATCGAATTTTCGCCCGCGTATAGGAAATGGTCAAATGGTCCGGTTTCTGTAGTCGAGTTCGGGTTTGCGGGTGGTCGGCTTTTGGATGCGGCGATGGTCGCAGATTGAAGAAATGAAGAGGCTATGGCACCGATAAAGACGACATAATTGCCCAGGGGGATGAGGGGCAAGCAGAGTCCAAGCTGGGAACCTTGATGTTCCCTTTCAACCTTGGTTCCTGACGGGTTCCAAGGAGGAGTCCACTGAAGACAGGCTGAGCTGCCAACGACGCCCTTCAAAAACGGCGACGGCCGACGACCCGAGAACCGAGAACCGACGAAAAATTGTCAACGTTCGTCGTTCTTTTGTCAACAGAAGGGCGCGCCTGGTGGGGTCTTCGGAGGAAAAAAAAAAGACAGCAGAGTCTTGGTAGTCCGCGATCGGGAACCCAACAGTTTAATCATGCAGAGAGTATAAATAGACATAGAGAACTTCTTCAACTCAATGACGACTCCAATTAACATCTCCTCGTTGTCAAGGATCAATTGCAATGTCGCAGACTTCAATTGAGCTTGAACCTCCTCGGTTGACCACTCTCGAAAATGGTTCCAACACTTCACAGGCCGAGGAACTAACGGACAGGCATGAATTCTCATCGCTGCCCCCAGTGGATAGCGGCAAAGATGCCTGGTTGTTCCTCGCAGCGAGCTTCACTGTCGAGGCTCTGACCTGGGGTAAGCAAATGCAGTGTTTCCAAGCATTGTGCCTCACGTCAGTCACTCTTTCAGTATTAACTCATATTCCTCCCCAGGCTTCCCATTTGCTTTCGGTGTCTTCCAAGACTACTACAGCACTCATGCGCCCTTCGCAGGGTCATCCCAAATCGCCGTTATCGGAACCTGCGCAATGGTAAGCCGAGCCACAAAGACATTAAGCCCCAACCATAGTGCTAACATCCACCGAGGGAATCATGTATCTCGGGATCCCCTTCGTCATGGGCCTGCAGAGGCTGTACCCCAAGCACAGTCGCTGGTCACCGGTCATTGGCCTCTTCATCATGTGCATCGCCTTGGCTGCAAGCTCCTTCTCGCAAAATACTTCGCACCTAATCCTCACACAGGGAGTTCTGTATGCTATTGGTGGTTCCATCTCCTACTGTCCCTGCATCTTGTACATGGACGAGTGGTTCGCCAAGCGAAAGGGCTTTGCGTATGGTGTCATGTGGTCTGGCACCGGATTGGCAGGCTTTGCCCTCCCGCTCGTCTTCGAAAAGTTCCTGCACCAATATGGCTTCCGCACCACTCTGAGGATATGGTCCGTCTCCTTGTTCCTCTTGACCTTGCCCCTGGCCTACTTCATCAAACCCCGTCTACCGCACTCCGCTACAAGACACATCAACCCCCTAAAGCTGAGCTTTGCACTAAGTCGCAATTTCATGCTCCATCAACTGGCCAATGTCTCCCAAGCACTGGGTTTCTTCCTTCCTGCCATCTACTTGCCGTCCTATGCTCGAACCACACTATGCGCTGGGTCGTTCCCTTCCGCCCTTACTGTTCTCCTGGTCAACGTCGCCTCAGTGTTTGGTTGCGTTGCCATGGGCGCATTGACTGACCGTCTGCATGTCACGACTTGTTTCATGATATCAGCTGTCGGAGCAACTCTAAGCACCTTCTTCTTATGGGGGTTTTCGACTAACCTCCCCATCTTGTATATCTACTGCATCATCTACGGCATGTTTGCCGGCTCGTACACTTCGGCCTGGCCTGGTATCATACGTCAAGTGATGTCAGGCCCGACGCAGAGCGACCATGAACGCAGTGGTACTAGCGGAAGCTCGTTCGACCCTGCCATGGTGGTGGGTGTTCTGTCTGCGGGAAGGGGCATTGGCAATCTTGTTTCAGGTCCGTTGAGCGAAGCCTTAATCAAGGGGCGACCATGGGAGGGTCAGGCGGCTGGTGGTTATGGCACGGGATATGGCTCCTTGATCGTTTTCACTGGAGCAACAGCCTTTTTGGGTGGAGGGGCGTTTCTATGGAAGAGACTGGGCTGGATGATGTAAAAAGCATTATCTGGATTAAGAACATGTAGGAAGAGCTAAAGAAAACCACGGCAAAAAGTCCTCGAGTTTCAGCGTCTCGCATAGGTCCTTACCCGTCTACAAGCATACATCGTGTGATAATACCTCAAGTTCGTTGTTGAATGTCCTCAGGGTTCATCTGTGCAGTTCTTTGAGGCTGCCCCAAACCAAAGCAGTTTGAAAGCCTGCAATGACCTGGACTTTTTGTATAGTGCCTTGCCCTTCCTTTCCGATGACATGAGAACTTCCCACGTTTCTTTGAACTACCTCGTGTACGCCCAAACGTGTCAGAGACAAGTAAATGCCCGCATTTTGCGCAACCTTCTGACCCCTTTCTGTAACCTGCATGCCACACGTTCACAACCCTTGCCGACTGAACCCACCCATGTGCTGTAACAGGAACGGAGAAAACTGCCAGCACATAGAACTCCCATCCTCTGCCATACCGTTGTACCGTGCAACAGTAATACAAGCTGCGAGTTTAAACAGGTGAAGTATATGATTTATTCTTTTGGAAAGAATAGTCCCTATAAACAGGAATGGCTAAGTAAGAATTCGACATGTCAGGAGGTCGATTCACGACTGAGGACACGTGCATCTGGAGAGCCGAGTCACAGCCCTCCTGTCAAGAGACGCAGCCGAACAAATAACTACGTTCGGCTGACGGACGTCAATGTACATGATTCAGAGCTAGTAGGTGGTGTCAACCGTTACCCAAGCCCTCCAGCCGAGCAAACTCGTGGAACTGAGGCAAACAACGACCCCCCATTTCACCTATACCCGGAACGCCCAGTATTCCTCAATCTCTGCGATTTTTCAACCTTCTACCGTCTTCATACTCGAATTGGTTTCGCTTCATAAGCGTAACCAGACCATCATGAGCCCAAAATCACCTCAAGACAGTCGCGATCGCGACATTCTCAAGGCCACTGCCCAGGAGACTCTCGGCATCCTCAACGGCTTACTCGGACAGCTTGGGACGACGGATATCGCCCGCACTTCGCACAAGTTTTCTCTCGAAAGTCTCCATCGCCTTGACCCGAATTTCTGTCCCTCTTTCTCCCAGCCCGCCACCATCCGGGTTGTCAACGAAGACACGCTCAACGCAGCTATCCTCCTGTCCCAAGGGTTAAAAGCTGGCAACACAGGTTCGGATGGCAGAAACCCAAACGTCGCGATGGTCAACTTCGCCAATCGACACAGCCCTGGTGGTGGATGGTGCCTTGGCCCAGGAGGAAGCTATTTGCTACCGCAGCTCACTGGCCCTGAGTCTGAACCCCCGACAGTATCCCCTATCCGGGCATGAGGCCCTCTACAGTCCATACGTCCTCGTCATACGTGACGAAATCGGTCACGGCCACCGACTCATGACCCAACGCGTGCCGGTCAACAACCTCCCCATCGTGAGCGCCGTAACCATCGCAGCCCTCCGCGATCCTCAAGTGCACACCTTCAGACTCAGAGGAAACAGCGGACAGAATTCGCGGACAAAGCAGGTCTTCGCATCCGATCGGGACCGCACTATCACCAAGAACAAAATGAGATTGGCGCTGCGGATGGCGGCTCGCCATGGCCATCGTTCCATTGTTCTTGGCGCATTTGGCTGCGGTGTCTACTCTAACCCGCCTGATGATGTGGCTCATTGTTGGCTGGAGGTCCTTCATGAGAATGAGTTCAGTGGGAATTGGTGGCGTGATGTTTGCTTTGCTGTTTATGATCCAAAGGGTGAAGGGAACTACGACATCTTCAACAGAATTCTATCTGGCAAGAGGGTCTAGATTGGCTATGATTTAACAGGGGAACTAGGGCTATAAAGCTATTTCGGTTTATCCCTTGGGAATCACCAGTCCGTCATATTGCTAATCGGCCCGCAATATCTACATTCTCCTGTCACTATCCGAGAACTAGCAATTCTCCCCCTTAACAATAACAGTCCAGCCAGTCGGGTGGAATGCTTCGCCAGAGACATGCCAGTCCAGTAAACCGCCTGTCATCCATCTCTGACAGGTTTTAGTCATGATTCTACGAGCGCCGTTGGCAATACTCTTCCAGGATCCTAGAGTCTTGCGCTTCTTGGTCTGGTTGGCAAGCAAGTCACCGTCCGTTGGTCAGCACATAGTCTCGCCAGGAATAAGATGTTCTTATAGATTTATAGGATCTTACATTATTACACCAGAATATGGCTGAGTTATAGGAGCAACTCACCCGGCCACAGCTGCGGGGTCCCGGACCGTTCGATGGCTTCCCTGACAGGCGCTCAAGGTATCTGACTCCGTCCCAAATGGGCACGCTGTCGGCGGGAGGGTATTTCTGACAAACAACTTTGTTGAAATCTTTCGGCTCGGCCCGCTTCGACGAATGACCCAAGTCGACCTCCCTTTCACCCTCGGCTATAAACCCGGCGAGATCGGTCAAGTTATCAAGAGCAAGTGCATGCCCAAAGTCTGGGTTCAGCTCAATCATCTGGGCTACTGCCTGTTGAATTGTGCCATGCACGGTCACCAATGGTTCTCCAGGGGCAGGCCGAAGCCGCCATTCGAGCTCTTCGACTGAGTATCCGGGGATTGGAGAGTCTTGTTCGTCGCCGTTGACCTAGCAATGCGTGAGCTGACCCTGCGAGGGAGATGATATCAAAAGTCATGTCTCACCTTCATGGCCAGGAAGACTGCGGTAAGCACACTTTGTATCTTCATTTTGACGTTTTGAATAGATCTAAAACATGAGATACTATATGTGACAATCCCTCATGCTATTATCACCGACTCTGGCCAAGTATTTATGCCATTGTCCGGTAAATCTCACTCTCTCTTGTCAGGAAGCCGATGCGAGGTAGGAAACAGACATCGGCTGAATTAACCGCGCTCTTCCGCGGCTGCAGCTCCGGAAGTTGGGGTAATGGGCATATGTCGGCGGATTTGTTTACTCCATAAACAAAAGTTCCAGAATAACAGGCTATGCATGCTGGTTTGAGCATACCTAACATAACTATTTACCTGATCTATCTACTTTCTAATACTAAATGCCTCACTCAATATATATATGACCTGACGAGTCTGCAGAGACACGCAGGGCCAAGCGTGAGCACATTGAATAGGACTGGGGCGAGGCCCCGTCTCTCGTATTCCCCTACGAAAACCAACCAACATCTGAGACAAAAGTGCATACTACATACCGCAATATTGCGTTTTTGTTTGCCATATCGTTCGACACCGCTTCAATCTTGCTGACTTCTTTTGCTAGATGCCTCAACTTTCAGAGTCGCATGGTTTGCCTGTTGTGCATTCTCGGAAACTGGGCGGTGGTGCGTTTGTTCTTCTCGAAGTCATCTGTCTATAGCAAATTGCTCGATTACAAATAGGTTCGACAAGACCTCTAAAAAATCGAGTGTCCACTCAACCTCTGTTGATCATCCATCATTGAATATCACTCAAGACATAAGACAACATGCGAGTTTCCTCCAGCATGCTTTGCACTTTAGCTGTTCAATGGCTTGGCTTCTTTGCTTTCGCAGTGAGTTCTACAATCGTATGTCCCAGACAAATGGAATTGGCTAACATCGAGTCTCTCAAAAGACCAAGGGCCTTGAAGCCCCCATTAAGGGTTACGGGGTTGTTGACTTGACATGGGAGATCGAGGTGATCCCTGGAGAACCTCCTCAAAAATTCAACGGTACAATCGAACAGGTCGTCGACAAGGCTGTCGAGATCAACCCCCATTTTCATGAGGATTTCGCACTCCACAAGCCATCAAACGTCTCGAACGCCGAGGATGAGTTTCATGTCGAGACCGACGAAGAGGGCAACGGTGAGAGGGACTTCTCTGCCTTGCCATCGCGTCGATGGGCCGACTCTTCGGAATTTTCGCTCAAATGCAACGGCCGCTGGGTACAATGCAGCCTTCCTTCCATCCGTAATGGGTACCGGTACTTGTGGGGACTAAAGGGAAAGCCAACAAACGGCCCAGGGCCTGGGAACTGCGGCCGAGTCAGCTGTTCGTATGATTCGGCCATCTGGTGGTGTAACGATGTAAGTCATATATGCCTCTCATAATCATAAATCATAGAAATTCAAGAGGCAAAAGGCCTAATCAGCAACATCCAGTCAAAAAAGTCAAAGACTCTATCATCCTGGAAGAGCATTGCTAATGGCGTCGACGCTATTACAAGGAAATGCCCTAGACCTTTGTTCCCAACTCTGGTCGCTGGCCAAGCCTTCCATAAGACGAGCTGGAACGTAATTGTGAGGGCCGATAACTGTTAAACGTATGAGAGTACTAAAGTGTGAAACTTGAGGGCGGGGGAGGTCTAAATAGTCAGAGATCTGGCAAGACAAACCTGGGGCGATTTCTAAGGGGCTTGAGTAGGTGCCGTTTTAAAAGATGCATTGGGCCCCTTGAGAACAGGAGATTCTATGAAGAGTGCAGGCCAATTAAAAAACAAGGAACATCAGGCCAATCAGTAATAAAATTTAGCACTGCACACACAGACTTACGGGTATAAAGACAGTGACATCCGCTCATAACATTTCCATTCCACTTTCTTACTTTATTATGCTTGCTTCTCCCCTCTGCACCCACACCCCAATTGAGAACCATGGCTCAGGAATTCCGTCAGGCTTCAACAAAAGAGGATGTTCCTCAGAACGACCCATTTCAAGTTGCTAATGATGGTCAACAACTTACACGACCTAATTATCACGAACCTTACATTGGTCAGCAATACTAGTCTTGATTGTGGAGGCACCCTAGGAATATCTCTTAATGAGAACTAAATATGTATAGATGACACCTCCCAAGCAAAAGCCACATCTCGGGAGCCCGACATCTGGATACGTCCAGAGGCATATGAGCGGAGACAACGGTGTCGTGATCAGGGGGATGTTGAAGATGATAGTCTTATTGGTAAATTGGAATGTGCACCTTTTCTCTTTAAAGAAGACTATAACTAATGCCCCTGTAGATAACCTGGTTTGCTGGATTTATGTATTTGCCTTGGCTATAATTATTATAAGTGCAATATTGGCGAGGGCGGTGGGCCTCTCAAGACGTGCAATCTCAAGGAATGTGGCCTCTGCGGCATCATCCGCCATTCTTTTAAGCTGAACCCCGGGAGTAAGTAGAGATTCAAAAATAGGTGTCCGTTTACATTCTAATGGCATCATGCAAGTGGTTTCTGGCTCTATGTTTGGCAATGGGATTTATTCAACTTCGGTTTCTTCAAGTAAGCCCATTGACAAAACTTGATCAACTTGGCAATCTGACCGCATGTCCTAGAGGCAGACAACTTCGTAAGAAACCACCATATCCATTCAGAACTCCACGCCATCCTGCTTTGCCAAGTCGTCAGCAGCCGACCTCAATACCTCAAGCAGGCAGATCCTACCCGCATTCGCCCTAATGATGGATATGATAGCGTGGGTGATCCTTCAATCAGAACGACCAAGGTGTGAAGATATTAATCCAAGGTTCCAGGTCCAAGCTGTCACTTTCAGCAATGGCGGAGCTGTCGCGTTTCCGGAAACCGTTGTTTACCGTGAAGATGCTATCGTTCCGGTAAGCTTGTTCATCTACACCAGAAAAGGGTAGACGCCCTAGAGGGGGCTCAACAGTCATGCTTGCTTCTGGGCGCTCTGTCAGCTTTCCAGTTCAAGGCTCGAGACCGAGCAAGATTACCTGGACTAATGCGGGATGATTTAGTCTGGTATGTTGTATTTCTATTGTGGAGTTTTGTCATCTTTATGGGGTCAGTTCTCTTCATTCCACTGCAAGAAGACTCTCTCGCCGCGGCTTCGGCTTTATTTGCCGTTCTGTCGTTGTTCCAGATCCTGTGGATTCTGCTCGCAAAACGCTGCATTGAATGGCCGTCACAGCGTCAAAAGATTGTCAAGGGTCTCGTGTTTGTGTGTGCATGGAGCTTAATGTTACTCGACGTACATTATAAGCCGCTTGTCCTGGGGATGGACCTGTCAACGCTTTCACTGTTCTTTATTCGCCTCGCAAGCCTCTCTATGTTGTCAATCGGTTGGTGTATCCGGGGACTATCTCAGACGCGGAGGAATGCTTAGCAAGCGCTGTAGATATCATTAGTCAAATATCTTAGCCTAAAAGACACTCACACCGTCTCGAGCTTTGTTGCCCACCTTTGTCATTAATCGGCTGGCAACGGGTAGCTGGATGTCTGGTTCAGCCACCTATGGGCAAATTCTGTAGACCACCTCTTACCACTGGGCCAATCCAGCACAAAAAAATGATACCAAGGAAACGGGCCTGTAACTTAATGGCATTACAGTGTATAGGTGCGATTGAGAGGCGAACGTCTGATTGATGACTGCAAATATTGAGCTAGTCATTTATTCGATCCTCCCATTGCAAACTCCACGATCTCTTCCAGCTCTGACTTCCGAGGTTGGTTTCTCCAAACGTCCCGAACCGAGACCTCCAAGCTGGGCATTCAACTTTCCAAAACCTCCCTTGAAAATTGCCTATGACGGGCACAGACTAAATCGTACCTAGAGTTCCGATAAGAACCCAAAGACTATCAATATCTAGTACCTCGGGAGGCCCAGCGAAAAATGACTTGATCGATATATGAAGCAAGGCGAGGAAGACAAGATATCGCATGGAGGCCACCATGGGGGCTTCGCCGTGAATCTTTCGGAGCCAGAGGCAACACAAAATCCATACTATCTGGAGGAAAGGTTGAAATAGCAAAGTTTCGAAGGCAAGTACCTGTACCAGGGTTGTAAATCTTGCGGGGGCATCAACCAAGATTACTGTGGTAACTTCAACATAGTACCATGCCGCCAAGAATACAACGCCTGGAAAGGAAGAATCAACTGGCAAGGGACCCGGGGAACTTGTATTCCATGAAGTTGTTTCCCATCTCCGGTTACGCACCCTAGGGCTCTGAGGTGGATGGAACTGAACAAGCTGGTGGACTGTGGTTTTGTGAGTATGATTTGGGAGCAACGGTTGCTTCTCACACAGGACCTCTCACCTTCAGGGACTGTCGCTCTAATTTTGCTTCCTACTATCTGCTGGGCTATTGACAATAATGGTGTCGCTAGTAACACGATTGGAAGGACCTGGCCAAAGGTCCATGTGTCCTCGTTCCCTGGGCCAAAGCGTCGAGTATGGAGAACTCTCTGCGTTCCCCAACACACGGAAACGACAAGCCAGTAAACCTGTTGAGTATCGTAAGTAATCTTGAACTCCTCACATCACGGGGGAAAGATGGGAGTACTTCAGCAAACATTGACACACTGAGGTCGAGCTGTACGTAAAGACACTGCAAAAATGCAATCCACAGCGGCTCTAGTATGATATTCCAAGTAACTTGTGTCCAGGTTCCCGAGAATCGGGGCTCCCAGTTCTCCGATGCTGATACTGACTTCGCTTTTAGGTGTGAAGCCACGGTTCGGCATTTGGCTGCAAACCGAGGAGTCATCTTCCCCAACCGAGTCAAATAGCCATAACTTAACAGGAAGAATTTGAGGAGCATAGACTGAAAGGCAGCCGTGTCGACATTTGGTTTTACCCAATAGTAGCAAGCGGCGTAGTCGGGTGGTTCAGCTGCATCCTTGGTGTCCTCCTCGTACATCCAGACAAAGTGTGATGTTGGGAAAACCGCGAAACACAGAAGAACTAGCATGGCAGCCATTGCGATCACTCGAAAGAGCTTCTCAGTGCGGTGATTCTGGAGGTACTGGCGCAAGAAGGACAAAGCCGAAAGATGCGTGACGGAGGAGAACCAGGCAAGATATACAACAAGTTGCCAGTGGTAGCTAGAGAGACCCCGGCGTATCGTGCAGAAGCCGCTTACTAGGATTGCGACGCCGGTGATGATTTGTGTGTCTGCCAGCATCAGAACGCACTTCCAGAGACAGTTAGATAACATCCTCCTATTGACTGAGAGATGAAGATGTGGACCTTGTTCAGGGCAGCTTCCAGCTTGCTTCCCTTCGCTTGGCGATCTGGCTGTTTGCCAATGGCGATCTTGATCTCTCTAACAAGCGACAAGATAATCTGGTCAGCCGTATTAGGGTGCTCTGCTCTAGTTGTGTTGTCATCAAGGGGACGGAAAGCGTCCAGCTCAGGGTCGTAAAATGAAATGTAGTACACAAGAAGAAAGGCGACAACCAAGAACGCAGTGACTATGAATCCGATGAGAACCTTTTTGAGAATCAGTGTGCAATCCTCAATCAGAAAACATGCCCACGCAATTACCCCCAGGCCCGCGATGTCTCCGTTTGGCTCGATTTTGACTGGTTGATCGTCGCACCTATAACTTTGTGTGTCCGCGGGGCCGCCCATGGTGTCTCATAAATACCTCGTCCTTGGATGTTTCGTTTGGGGAGTTCTCAGGCCATAAAAAGGAAGGGCAAAAGAAGACCTTTATGAATATAAACGGCGAGTGCGAGTTGTCGATGGAGGGACTTTTAGGGGGTCAACAGTTCAGCGTCGAGTTTGAATGGACGCTGAGGAACAGGCCCGGGAATTGCAGTCAAGATCGGGCTGCTCGCTATTAATTAAATATTTCTTTCCTGCAGGTCTCTCAGCCATCGTGGCACAGCTTGGTTGTGGGCCAAATGTGCACCAAACAAAATCATCTTCAGGCCACCACCAACTAACACACAAGCCTTGTTTTATTTTTAGCCAGAACGAGAGAAAAGACTTTACCTACTCCATGTACGGCGACGAGAGGTTTGAGCACGTGGTGAAAAGCACGATGGAAAGGAAGGATACTAAATATAGGAGAGTCCCAACGAAGGCGCTGAGCTGCTCAAGACAGAACATTTGAAGTGGAGCCCCAAGAGGTACACCAGCGATGCATTATTTTTCCTTCTATTGTACCCGAGTGCAACCCCTGTCGGCAAGTGCAGCCAACTAAATGCCTTACGCCATGAGGCCTCGAGACTAGGTTGCCTAAGCAATAGAAGAGTCACGTGAGACCTCTTCAATTGAAGCTATTCCCAGCTAGTTGGCAATACACCCGGCAGGGGTTTTGGAGGTTTGACCGGGGCAGCCTTGTCATTATGTTCAAACAAAGAAATCATATGCATTTTTACAATGCTTCCCCCAGCTGCTTCACGGCGACTGCCTCCTGGTCCTTGGGAGTGACAATGATGATTGGGACTTTGAGTGCCTGGAAGACACCATTGTTGTTCACAATGTGATTCTGAAGGTCGAAGTTATCAGATGCCCAATCCCCATTCATCTTGCGAAGCTCTTCAAACACAACCCATCCAGGCCGCGAAAAGGTTGTCACAAGAGGCAAGATATATAGGAGGGCAGATGTGGGTGCCTGACGATAATAGTATTCGTCTCTTCTAGTGACTGATGTTAGATAAGTGTGAGAAACTATAGGGGCGGTCTAGGAAAATAACTAGCTTTTCGTTACGTTGTAACACTGGAGAGTTAACTTACTATCGATAGGGACTAGAGTATGCAAAGCCGTAGTGAATAATAAATACTTGCAGGCAAGCTCAGGTTCTGTGTAACGACTTTTCAGACAAGTCCATCTAATAGGGTTATGTCCAAGGATAACAGCGGCACATTCCTCGCTTTTCTGGGTTAAGATCGTAATTGTAGCAAGATGAGAAGGCTAGGTAGTTTCTATAAGACAGTACTATCCCAACGGAGGGGAGAGGGTCTCGGGTGACTTGTGGCTTGCCTCTATCCAGCTCTAGGACATCAGTATCCCTTGTCTTGAACGGAGATCATTAACTCCATCAAAAACACCTGTTAATCAACAAGTCCCAAATGCAAGCTACAACATGCCCCCTTCCACAAGGTTAGGTGTAATCAAGCAACCTACGCCGCGATCCTCCCTTCATTGACTCGTCCGCTCGTCCGCTCGTCCGACTGCCCCTGCGTTGCTGGTTCGATAGCCTCCGCCTGGTTGTCATCCGAGATGCGTGGATAACTAGAGGCGCCAAGGCGAGGCGAGGAGAAGTAAAGACGAGAATCGGGCTTCTCTCCGATGCTGATTTAGGATGGATAGACTATTGGCCCTTTGAACGCGGTCTGGCGGTTGGATTTTGTAACCAGGTCGCCCTCCGCTCTTTGGCTTTGCCGCTTTGCCTCGTGGAAAAAAGGCATGGCTAGGACATGGGGATAGATGAAACGGGCGAATCAGCTGATGGGTAAAGAATGCATCCATGCCTGTAAGCCGGGGAATCGAGAGGGGGAGGGGAATTGCGTGGGGCACCCGCAAAAACATGGTACCCTTGGTAGCTCCCCAATCTCCAAGCTGAATCCGTAAGAGTATCTCGCCGGCGAGTCTAGCTTCATTCATCGCATTCCCCATGGGTAAGCCCCTCTTCTTGGGGGTGGTTCGCCTATCGAATGACTCGGGGTGAGGCAGTGGCCCGGAGTTGAGTCTGGGGGATATTCTAAGTGACGGAAGGGCATCCCCGATACCAGAGCGGGAAAGCAACATGTTGGGCAACAATAAGGCAGAAGGTTGGAGCATTCCCCAGCCACTAGATTTTTAAATCCGTTCTCTATGCCGTGCCTGCCCGCCCTATCGGTATCTGGGTCAGGGTAGGTATTCCGTAGCTACTACGGATTCAGAGTCGAGCAGGTTGGGAACCCCGCGTTTCTCCAGATTGTTTAGGGTAATCATTGCACACCACCCTCGGCGACATCGTCGGCGGCATATCGATACCTCGAACAGGAAAAGTTGACGGTTTCCCAACACCAACCTTGTTGTTCATTCCGAGACGGGAATTCGTCGACACTCGAAGACTTTCATCAACGGAGCGCGCTGTCGCCTTGGATTCTCTCTCTTAATCTGTCATGATAATATTGGGGGCGTCTGATTGGGAAGTGCGGAGGAAGAAGGGTGGGGTGTTTTAGTCAGCGGCCAACTAGTGGAGAAACGTTCCCCCCCACTTTTTCTCATTTCAAGTTTTCGCTCTCCGTTGTTCCGCGCGCACCACTCCACATGTTCTTGACTCGTAATACCCTAGCATCACGTGGAACGTGCTTTTTTTTTTTTCTTCTCTCCTTCTTTTTCTTCCTTTTTTTCCTTTCTGTCTTTAGTGCGGTGCCGGATCGCGATGTCGAGCACGAGTGAGTGATGCTCTATCCAGCCGCTGCATTCTCCGCAGAGCCGCATCGATTTTTCTGGGAATGGTTCGCATGGCAGGTCAAACTACCGAGTATAGAGTAGGTCTTGCAGCGAGAGGGGTAAAGCGTGCAGAAAAAGGAATATTCTTTCCAATCACAAGGTCAGAGAGGGAGGGATGGGGCAGACCTGTCAACCCATCCCCTGTCATCTATCGACTCACTTCACATAGACAGCAGCATTATAACCTCTCCTGCGCTTCAGTACTCCTCTCCACATCGCATCCTTACCTCTTCCCGAGGTTGCATCCGTGGCCCTTCTCTCGGTCTAAATCCGCCCGGATCCCCAGAGTATCCCCACTTGGATGAGGCAACCCTCGAGATGGGGTGAGAGCAACAGAATGGAGTCGGGTCCCCCGGTCGGGTGATTTCTCCAATTGGGTTAGTTGGTTGGGGACCTGGGTTAGACTGGCCGACTCAAGGTGAGGGAAGGAGTCTTTTCCTCCTCCTTCATTCTCGGCTTGCTCTCCGACGTCCTCGTCAACTCGTCGAGATAAAGCAAGCATCTGGGGCCCCGGATTTCTCTGCAGTACTCACCCACATTCTCCAGATTCTCCAGTTTCTCCGGATTCTTAGTCTCCATCACGGCTGGGTACCACCTTTATCGCGGTTGTCACACACACGCATCTCATTCTTTCGTTTCGCCTGGAAACATGGCTGACGAAAAGGATCGGGCCTCGCCCGCTGCTATTGCCCCTACGGCCTCAACCCCCCCCGATCATTCCTCGGATCCCAGCAAGGCGTATGCGAACATCATCGACAATGCTCGCGCTGCGACCCAGAAGGAGCAGAATATGACTCTCATGCAGGGTATCAGGCTCTACCCCAAGGCCATCGCATGGAGTCTCTTTATCTCCACCTGCATTGTTATGGAAGGCTACGATATCAGTCTCGTCAATAACTTCTGTAAGTCGCCCTCTACAAGATCGGAACGTATAATTACGGTTGACCTCTCTAGAGAGAAGCTAACAATATCTCGTTGCTAGATGCATTCCCTCAGTTCAACAGAAAGTATGGCGTTCTTGGAGAGGATGGCAAATACCAGGTTCCCGCTGCCTGGCAGGCCGGCCTGAGCAACGGTGCCAACTGCGGCTCCATCATCGGACTCTTCATCAATGGCTACGTTTCTGAGCGCTTCGGCTACCGCTATACTATTATGGCGTGCCTTGTCTGGCTGACTGCTTTCATTACCCTCTTCTTTACCGCTGAAAACGTTCAAACCCTCTTGGCGGCTGAGGTCCTCTGTGGTATTCCCTGGGGCATCTTCCAGACCATCTGCATTACCTACGCCTCTGAGGTCTGCCCCGTTGCCCTCCGCGGCTACCTTACCACCTATGTCAACTTCTGCTGGGGCCTTGGCCAGGAGATTGGCATTGGTGTTATCTATTCTATGATCGACCGCCAGGACCAGTGGGCCTACCGTATCCCCTATGCCCTGCAGTGGATGTGGCCACTCCCTCTCTGTATTGGGCTCTATTTCGCTCCTGAGTCGCCCTGGTGGCTAGTGCGCAAGGGTCGCGTTCAGGATGCTAAGAAATCCCTTCTTCGCCTGACCAGCCTTGAGCGCGAAACCGATTTTAACGCCGACGAGACGGTGGCCATGATGGTTCACACGACGGCTCTTGAAGAAAAAACCACGGCAGGCGCCTCGTACCTCGACTGCTTTAAGGGTGTCGATCTTCGCCGCACCGAAATTGTGTGTATGGTTTGGGCCATGCAGAACCTGAGCGGCAACTCCTTTTCCAACTATTCCACGTATTTCCTCGAACAAGCCGGGCTTCCTACGCGGTCATCATATGCATTTGTTCTTGGCCAGTACGGAATTAATATGATTGGCGTCTTTGGAGCTTGGGGCTTAATGACTATTGGGATTGGTCGTCGATCCCTATATCTATATGGCCTCTGTGGCCTCTGCGTTATGCTTTTTATCCTGGGATTTTTGGGCCTAGTGCCTGATTCCAACAGAGACCAGGCTGCATTGGCAACTGGATCCATGATGATTGTCTGGGCCCTTTGCTACCAATTGTCAGTGGGCACTGTATGCTACTCGTTGGTTGGAGAGATGTCATCTCGACGGTTGCAGATCAAGACGGTCGTGTTGGGCCGGAACCTCTAGTAAGTCATAACTCCCCTACCATTTTCCAGTCTTGAAATGTGGCATTTGGAATTACATGGATCCGGCCATTCTCGAACTGGGTCACTCTTCGGATTGCTTTGACTGACAACCGGGGTTACAGCAACATCGTGGGCATTATCAACGCCGTTCTGACGCCATACATGCTCAACCCCACTGCTTGGGACTGGAGCAACTTCACTGGCTTCTTCTGGGTAAGAACTATTTCCCCTGATTTTCTGATTTTCTACAACGGGGGGTCATGGGGCTGACACAGATTCATCAGGGCGGCATCTGCTTTTTGTGCATCATCTACACTTACTTCCGCCTGCCAGAGCCTAATGGCCGAACTTTTGCGGAACTTGATGTTCTGTTTGAGCAAAAGGTCAGCGCCAGGAAGTTCTCTTCTACACAGGTCGACGTTTTCCATGAAGGAGTGGAGGAGGCGGTTATGGATCAGTATGAGAAGGTTGAGGACGAGAGAATTGAAAGGGCAGATAACAGGGCGTAAATTTAGGCTAAGTAGCTCTTGATAGCCCTTGGGTTTCAGGGTATATTACCAGCCCTAGAGTTCAGTTAGCTGCTATAGTTATTAGGGGAAGAAATACACCACCTTGCAAGGTTAATCTCACGACCTATATCATGACTAGGCGATAACCCAAGGTAGAACTTTAGCTATCGGCGCATAGCTGTACGAAAGGACTGACTTGTCACGGTCCTGTTAAGATCTCCAACATGTGATATATAAGGAATCGCCAAGGGCCGCGAACCCAGCTTACTCGAGGACGCCAGGGGTAGTCTTATAGTTTATAAAATCATCTTATATAGAAAACTCGTAGTCTTATAGTAAGACTTTGTCAAGTATAGGACTATAACAAGTATAGGACTAATAAGTATGGTCTATATAATTGGGCCGTTTGGTCGGATCATGGTTGTTGACCGTGATCCTTCCCTCTGGATCACTGCGACGGTCGTGATCCTCCTGTGGTTAGTCGTTCTGTGCTTGTTCAAACTGCTTACCTGCATTGTCATGTGTTTCGCGGATATTTGGGCCGTGAGAGCTGCGTGTTTGCCTGATAGATCTTAGGCTTAGTAGTATGCTCCTCGATGATCAAGGCCGCGACATTATAGTCTCCATAGCATCCAAAATGAGCAATCAATGAATTGTCTCGTTGAGAGCCACCTTGGCCGCAATGACCAAGGCAGGACAGTATTATTTGATGTCATTACGGTTGTCTAACTCTACAGTTCTATCGCTACACGGCTGGTAGGCCTTTTTTTCTTTTTCCCCAATCGAACTTCCGCGCCTTAACTTATCCTAAACTCTTGATCGACTCGAATCTGTCCTTGATTTACCGTTGGTGGCTTGACGCTCGACTGTGCCTGTATCGTAACCAACTCAACATCACTCCTATTACTCTTCTTGCCGTCTGACCACGCGTCATCCTCCGACTCATTATCCCTTCGGGTTCCCATTTTCACGCCACCGTCGTACACCGGGTTGCCTCTTCCTGGCTCATCGATCATTTCGAATCCTGTCCCAGTTTGTGTCCTGCGTGTGCCCGTGATGTTGCCGGTGCTACGGCCGCCGTAGTTGTAGGATGCTTCGCCCGATGAACCCTTGAAGCCGTGTCGGAGAAATGGACGGAGGGATGGTAGGCAGGCGATAATTAATGCCATGTTCTCGTCGAGGATGGACCACGTTTCTGTAGGCAAGTTCCATCAGAAATGACGACCGCTAAAGTATGCAAATTGCCTGGAGAGAATGGGCCAGGCGATGAGGCAAGAAATAGAGGCCAAGTGTTGGCGTGGAAGGGTCCGAACTCACGGATCATGGTTAGGGGCTTGAAAGAGCCGGCTCCGAGATGGATGTTCAAGAACCTTGTAAGACTGAAAGCAACGTCCACGATACCAAGAGCGAATGTTGCGTAGATTCCAATCATGACCTTTCTCTTCACTTGTAACCCTCGAAGGACAAAGAATGGCAGGATCATAACTGTTTGGGATGTGAGTGGCTAGTGACAGGCATCAGGGGGGTGAAGCGTACTAGATAGGTTGGCAGTGAAGTGAAGGGACCAAGCAATGTAGAAGATATTTCCGATGATCTTAGACTCGCACACGACTGCTGGATTTGAAGCAAAGGACCTGACGAATAGCCGCTGTTAATGTCATCTCTTCATATGTGATCTGAGGAGGGGGGTTCTTACCAGTTACCCTGAATAGGCCAGCACAAGAAAAGTTGCACAGACATAGAAACAAGGTAGCCAGAGATGCAGTACCCGATGGTAATGTATAGTGCCATCCGCAGTTTCTTCATGAATTTGGGGAATAGTTGTAGATACGTGGCCAGGAGCGCGAACTTGCAGAAATAAAGAGACGTAAAGAACGGAAGTACGCTCGACCAGATCATCTAGCGACTCGATGTTAGCAGCCAGCAGCCTCAACCCTTTGCGCCCCAAGAAGTTGCGGCAAAGGGTTTCTATGGCAATGCCTTACCTTGGTCACATATTCAATTTTGATGGGCTCGACATCCCAATTGAGTAATGTATAGTCGATTTCGGGTTTCAGGGCGCCCTGAACGGCGAAGATGACGACGAAGATGGCATGCGTCAACGATCCGCACCAGGCAATGAGGAGAAGAAGGTCGCTGAGCACAAGCGGTCGGCGCTGAATCCTGAGACGTAGAAGAAACCGAGCAATGATCAAGATACCCGCGAAGCTGAGCAGAATCCAGAAGCAGGCCTAGGCCCAAATGTTAGACATCACGATAACTTTCTTTTGCTGGGCATTGACGGGGTCGACGGGCCGCAGAGAGGGGGAGGTAATCCACATACGAGGACTCCAGCGGTGGAGGGGGCAGCCATGACTTCGATGCTGGATGATCACTGATCAGCGTCTCGCTAATCAGTGATTCTGCTGATCCGGAAGAGACAGAAAACGGGAACGAGGGGTCAAAGACGACGAAGCGCGGGGGCCTCTCCCGCTGAAATAAGACAGAAGTAGAAGAAGAAACGCGGATCTTTAGTTTTATCTTGACGACGCGAAGTTGTCTCCCTATCTACGGGATCTACAGACCGAACAAAAAGCCACAAGCCTCGCTTCACATGGCTGTGGGGGGGGCTTAGAGGCAGTGAAAAGTTCGAGAACGGAACCAAAAAGCGGTTGTCGGAGACGAGAAACTACAACTAAGACGGCATAGGGTTAAAAAGGATTGGAACTCCAACAAGGGCCCTTGCCAGCTGAGAGAGGTCAAAACGCCGGAGGATCAGGGGAAAGCATGAGAATGCGTCCGTAGTTCGTCCGGCTGTCCTCCGAGATTGGGAAAGATTGTCCGTGGATTTGAAGGGTTTTTGGTGTGGTGACAGTTGTGATGCTTACAAAGAGGGATGATGGAGAAGGTGTTGCCGGTCCTGACTCGTGCTCCAACCTAGGCTGCGGGACATGGTCTAGGGAGCGGATGCTTCTATCAACAAGGGGGAGTAGCCCTCGGCAGTGGCGGGGAAATATCGAGCCCCATATGAAGATAGCCTAACGTTAACTCCTTACTCCGTAAGCTACTCAGTAGTTAATCTACGCAAGCTAACTATACTAGTACGTCACACATGGTGAATTCAAATCCCATCCTCACTGTTCTTTTCTATGATGAGAAGTGTTCTAGAGCTTCCCAATTAGGACTTATGTGTCCCCCTTTCTCACCTTGAATGGTACTGTACTTAGTTATGTCAAATTCCCAGGTGACCCCCCAACCCAATCTGCTCCCTTCTCTGGTTCCCCTCCAGAGAATCGCGTTCAACTTCGACTACAGCTTTGATCTGACTGGATCCAAGCCCCCGTTATATCCCGGAGGGACCGCCCGGGCCGGCATCTACCAATCGGGGCCGACGGCTGACAAGGATAGAGACTGGTTCTAGTGAGGCACGACAGCAGTAGTCGGAGTGACAATCCAGGGGACTCGTATTTCATTTTTGGCAATGGCCGTTCAAGACTTGGCTAGGGTGTTTTGGGGGACTTCTTTGGCGATCAGAAAACTACGGAAGGGGAAATATGGAGTCTGGCCTGATTTTCAAGTTCCTGGCTTTTTCGTTTCGGAGTAAGACAAAGCTGGACAGGCGGAGTGGATGCCCAACCCGAATGGAGATCGATCACTGTGGTCCGCAATGACAGCTGTTGGGCAGTGCGTCAACTATGAGATCTACGGAGTGCAGCAAAACTGAGGGACACTCGTGTTGCCAGGAACCTGCACCCCGGCTACGGTATCCATCAACAATTCAACATGAATTCAGGTCCTTACTGCGCCGCAGGTATCTCGTCTTCAATCCTACGACAGGGCCGAAATGGTTGACCGGTTTGTCCCATCCAGCTGGGCGGCCCCATTTCCCAGAAATCAATCCCTGAGGGCCAGTGTCTCTGGCATTGCACCAGTCCATTAGTCACCTCGAGAGCTGGAGTGTAAGGATACCTAGGTCCAAATGACGGGATCCAGATTCAATTCAAGCCCAGCCTTATTACAATGATAGCCTATTCTAGAAAAGCACTTTGGCATTCTTCATCCTACGTGCGAAGTAGAAAAGGGGGGAGGCAGAGTCCCCCGAAAACCCAGCCATGGCTAGCCCGGCCAGCATGAATTAGAATCCCGTTCCTTTCTCAGCATGAAGCCAAAAGACGTTAGCAATACCCACTCTAGACGGCCTTAGTCTAAAATCTCGATGCCCTCCTGCGCCTGCAAGGGACCCTGGAGGATGCATGGGAAGTGTTGGGTGGAAAAGACTAAGAACCTTGAAGATTCCGCTCGAGTAGATGGTGCTCGTTATAGCGGAATTGGCGCTATCTAGAGCCTGGTAAATGACAATACGGCTTTTTTTAAGTCTATCCATAATTCGCTTCTAACAGTTGAGGCTGTCTTCGACGATACAACATGTTGGACATCACGCCTCCGTATCAGGATGTTTACAGCGGCTGACGGCTCGGATTCTAATATACACAGGCATCCATTAAATTATGTGACATCTTATGCACAGCTATCTATATACGAACTACGGAGTAATTATGGCTCTTATCTACTTCGTGACCACACTGCCACCCTCTTTGGTCTAGAACACGCACTCAGTTGGCGCGGCATAGGCGACCGTTCTGAGTAGGAAGTCCATCGATCTGGCCGGTAACGTACCAGTCTTCGCTTCCAACACCGATCTGGGTATAAAACAGGCCCTTGGGATCGTACTTCTGCTTGATACGGTACAGACGAGCGTAGTTGCTGCCATAGAAGGACTTCTGGAAGTTGGGCTCCATCACATCCCCCTCGCTGGCATAGGCACCAGAGTTGGGTGCAACATCACGCCAGGGCTGCATCCATACCTCGGTCAGCTCCTTGCTGAGCTCTGCGATGCGCTGGAGAGGCGTGTCAGCGGCCCAAGTGACCCAGGAGATGACGAACATGGCGGCGTCACGCCAGGCAGGGTTGACGGCGTTATCGGGGTAAGGTCCAGGACCGCCCGTGATGCCGAAACCAATGAGAGAGCCGCCACGATCGGCAACACCTTTGATGGCCTTGAAGGTGGCGTCAAACTTGGTAGGGTTCTCGAGGTTGTCGTTGGGGAAGAGACGAGAAGACATCTTGTTGCCGTAGGAGCCGACGGGCTCAACGGGGAAACCAGCGGCCCAAGCGGGCAAGAAGCTAGAGTGCTGAGACCAATTGGGCTCGACGTCAATACCAAGAGCCTTCCACTTGGCGAATAGCGGCGCAGTGAGCTCGGTAACCTCTGGAATAGTCATGTTGGGAGCAAACCAAGGTGACATAACAAAGACGGCCTTGCGAGGACCAGCAGGCCAAACAAACCAGTACTGGTAGTTGCCGTGAGCGTTGAAGATGGGGATCATCTCCCAGTAGGCACGCAGGGCCTCCCAGAAAGCCTCATAGGTGATCGTGGTCTCGTCGATGGCGAAGCTAAAGCTGGCTACGGAGACAACAGGGAGCTTCGGGTGAGCCTTGACAGTCCAAGAAGTGACAACGCCGAAGGTACCACCGCCGCCACCACGGACAGCCCAGAAAAGGTCGGAGTTCTGGTTCTCGTTGGCAGTGACGAAACGTCCATCGGGCGTGACAATCTCAACACTGAGGACCTGGTCGGCAGCAAGACCATAGATGGGAGAAAGGGGCGAGTGACCGCCTCCGGAAATGTAACCTCCAGCGAAGCCAACAGTCTTGCCCTCACCTCCAACCATGGTGACACCACGCTTCTCAGCCTCCTGATACAGTTCATGGCTAAGAACACCGGCGGCAACTCGCATAGCTGGGCCATTGTAGGAGCTGGTCTTGAACTTGCTGTAGTACTTGATGCCCTTGAGCTTGTTGGTCCAGATGGACAGGGCGCCGGAGCCGAGGGATCGGCCATTGAAATCGTGGCCAGTGTTCTTGACGACGAGACGGATATTGAGGATACGGGCGAAGTTGACGGCGAGCTGAATGTGGGCGACGTTGGTGGCCTTGACGACGTACGATGGGTAGCCACCGAGAGTGCAGTCATCGGAGTAGTCGCCAGAGGGGAGACAAGTCAGGCCCTGGTAGAGAGGGCTCATGACCGAGGTGGGATCCGCGATACTTGAGGAATTGACGTTAGCTTAGTCCTTGTAGAGAACAATTTCATGAGAGGACATACTGCAACAAGGAGTCACTCCACTGAGCGCCAATGGAGCTGCACTTGGCGGCATTTTGGTTGCCAAAGTCATTGTAGCAAGGAGAGGCGATGGGCACCGTCTTGATCAGGGCACCACCAAGCAAGAGATCAAAGACGCCCCAAGCAATCTTGTGAGGCCACAAGAAATCACCGGGGTAAGTCTTGCACTGGCTGACACTGCGTCGGCGCTGGGCGGGAGACTCATCGTCGAAATAGAAATAGGAGATGTTGGTGAGACCAAGATCGGTCAGGTTGGCGAGGACGTCTTCCGTCAATTGCTGAGCCTCCTGGGGGAAAAGATCACCGGAGACCTCCTCGACAGCAGGGGCAACATTGTCTTCGGTGGCTTCTGTTGTTGGAGATTAGCGCTGTTTCACAATGCCTCCGTTGTAGTAACTTGTAAGGGTGAGATCACGTACTGATTTCCTCGCCGTCGACAATCACTGTTTGTCCTGCGACCCATCGGGCGAGCGACGAAGACACGAGAAGCAAAGAGTGAAGCTTCGTCATTGTGTCGAATCTACGTAACTCGTCTCAATTAAAGGAGTGAAAGAGAGAAAAAGAGACGCTGTGACCTGGAGGAGCGAAGATCGTCCACTGCTGCAGCGAACGAGCAAGTGGCCCGCAGGATCACCCTCCGATATATAACGCTTCCACAGTTTCCGGACAGGAGAGCCATGTGGATGGAACAACTCCACGTGGTAGTCCACCCGCAACTCATGAGCTTACATCTTGGCAGCATGGGAGAAGCATCACAGGAACTCTTGCTCGTGGATGAAGGTAGAATTTCGGGAAGAGAAGTCAGTCTCCGCCCCGGGTGGGCATGTAATTAATCGGTAGCGTCGTGGGGCACGCAGATTTACCCCGGAGGCCCGATTGTCGGGGTCCTAACGGACAAGAAACGGGCGCACTGGTGGGTTGTATATATCGGCAAGGACGGCCGGCAAGGGACGACTGGGAGCCCTTGATAACTGACTGGGTTAGACGGAATGGTTCGATATTTGCGTAGATGGAAATAGGAATAACTAGGGAACTCTGCGCTAAGATGGTGGCCTCCTTGATGGCTTCACGACCAGGTACGAAGTACAAAGGAGTTTGGGTTGCCTTTTCCCTGCCTCCAATTTCACCATTCAGGAGCCTCAATTCAAAGAAGATGCAGGGGAGAGGCGCGGAATTAGCCATGGGTCCGAATCAGCTATCAGGTCTGTGGAGGTGCCTCCAGAGAAAGCGTTGTTGGTTGGAAGTTGTTAGGCTTTGGGACTTTTTACCCAGTCTGACTCGATGACGAACTTATCAAGCATGAAACCGACTCAAGACTAGTCTATTTGCCCCCTGCGCCGCTCCCGGATGTCGCTTAAATGCCCTTAAATGGAAGCTCCTAGCGCCGCTAATAGTGAAGCCGTCTGTGACGGGATTTCGCCACTAGTTAGTCTCCCGGTTCCAGTTCTTCTACTCCCGGGATGCAAATGACTGCCTAGACAGCGGGCCAGCCGCCGATTGCTTTGGGCTTGTCTGAATTGCTGTGTAGGCAAGAAAGACGCCGAAACGGTTAGACTCGTTTTTCCACTTGGCTCGGTACGACCTGCTCTGTGAAGGAGTGTGGTAACCTCAGTTTGAACTAGCGTCTATCAAACTACTGCTTACAGAGCAGATTTCGCTTCAACTTCCGTTTGCTGACTGGGGCAAGAACGATGATTTGAATGGAACGGAGTTCCTTGCCCTTGGACATGCTAAGGCTATCGACTAGTGTAAATGCACAAGGCTCATGCTTGAGGAAATTTCAAGTAGATCAAAATACGAGAATTAAAGTAAACTACCGTGAACTACGGAATATCTATCACTGCATTTGACGCAATGTTATTTCTTCACATACGACGCTCTGGCTTTCTTAATCATTCTCCCTCTTTCTATTCCCGTAACACAGAAAGTTATCCCATCTTGGGCAAACGAGAGGGATGAGTGAACAGTGTTTTGTTGCAGACTTGGTTAGTTCTTATTTGAGTGTGGTTGGCGCAAGGCAACTTCCATTCATACTGGCTGAGCCGAAGCCGCACCAAATTAAAGATTATGAGACCTTAAATTTGTAGAAACAAATAAAAAAAATTTACGAAGCGCTGATTTCAGCTCCGAATATTCACGCAAGTCGTGTTTTATTGACTTGCGTGATTCATTGTTTGTCTTGATGGTCTTGATCGAGTTCAACCTACCCTAAACCTGAAAGTCAGGGGCCGATTTCTTCTACTCCGTAGCTATTGACGCAAACGCGACTTTAGCTCACCGTGGTGAAAAAAAAAGCCCAGGGTATTTTATAAAGAAATCATTAGCTTAAAGAATGGTTTATGTGGAAAATGAGTTGTGTAGGGATTACCGAAGTTGTGAATTGTGCAAGGAACATCGCGATTATTTTAGTGAGACAACTACAACGCTTGCACTTTGGCATCATTGGAATCCCGCAATAACGTTAGATTATTATTCCGAATGCTTCTTTCTGCGAAGAGAGAAGCGCTTTGTTCAGCACCCGGATCTTCGTCCAGCCTTCATTTCAAGCAGTGCGTGTTTCGACTCGCAGCTTCACCTCTTGGGCGATTCGTAGACTTGGGCCAACAAGTCTCAGACAGGTCACCGGATGGCGCTTACAATCACCGAGGAAAGACCCATATTTCTGCCCTCACGGAGAGAGAAATGGCATCTCCGCTCCTTTGATCCTGTTGTTCATGAGGCGCAGCCAGGTCATCAAACATGGGAATTAGACTCGCTCCGCTGCGGCCATTAACTGCCCTCTTGATACTATTCCCCCGCTATACAGAGCTGCTCTGAGCGTAATACCGCGCGTCTTGCACACCATTCCTTTTCTAGGCAGGGGGTTTTCCTTTAAAGAACGTTGCTCCAACCGCCGGGCCTGGGTCGCATTCCTCGCGCAGTCGGCGGGCGACCAAAGACTATATCAAGCAAAATTAGAATGAAGGCCATCATATTTACACTATTCAGCCTTGCTTAGCTGTCATTTTGTCAAGGCAGGCTGTCCCCCAACTGGTCCCGTTTTGCCGCCGCCAACCATCCCGTCCGGCAAAGAGTTCACAAAGTCTATCACAACTGCAGTGGAGGGACTACTGATGTCTGACAACGGCTGGAACGCGTCGATGAATTCTTTCTCGATTGAACTCACCATGAAGGACAAAAATCTCGCCTCGTACCACCATACGGCTTTCTTTTTAATGACACCGGTGTCGGGCGGGTAGCTGGTGATACGAGATATCGAATTGCCTCTGTCTCCAAGGCCGTCACAGTTTCGGCATTTCTGCTCCGAGATAGTTTGAACCTTGACGATCCTATCTGGAAATACGACACGAAGCTGGTCGATATTGAACAATACGAGGGGGATCACAATAAAGAATGCTGGCTAGTCAAATAGCTGGTCTTCATCGTGACCCCGGTGCAGTCTTTTTCGACCTTCGCACCCCCAATATTCTACCAACTTTGATCCCAAGACGCTGCAGGTATTGGGTTTCTCTGATGTACCGCCAGTTTCGAATATTAAAGTCTGGGATATATTGCAGGTGAATCTTTGCGGCGAGTCGCTGCTAAAGCTCTAACAAATGTCCCAGGGTTCTTGAGAGCATGCGGCACAATAAGCACACGGGGCAACCAGGAGAGGAAAGCAGCCTACTCTACCAACACCTACATCATTCTCGGTTTCGCTCTCGAGAACATAAATTCGATGCGTTGCACTGAAGTACTTCGGGATCAAATCTTGAGCCCTCTCTCTTCGACAGGCTTCGAGCTTGACAACATATCAAAGGCAGTACTTCCTCGCAATGGAGGGTATGAATGAATGGTTCAACCTTTCGGAAGCTATGATGCGTAAGGACTTACCTTTAATACCCGGACTTTGGGACAATTGCTGATTATATCAGGACCGCTAGGCTGTATTCAACACGAGTTGACTTTGCGAAGTTCGAAGTTTTGTGGTTGGCTCTGGAAAGGTTCCATATGGAGAAATACTGGTGGCGATGCACAACGAATAAAGCAACTTGGCGCAGTGGAAGCGCGGTATGTCTCACTCAGCCCATCATAGCTCGCATGCATTCACTAACTCATCCATCAGCCGGGCTCATAACCCGGAGGTCGCACGATCGAAACGTGCAGTTGCTACCACACAATCTTTTTGCATCTAAAACCAAATGCCCATTGAATCGAATAGTATATTTTTCCCATTTCCATATTTCTGTGGATTATTTCCTAAGAAAGAGAGACAAGAAAGGGACTTTTTATGACATCTGTTTACATACACCTCTCATCTCCTGAATAACCCATATGCTTTGACATTGGCTTTTTTCTTCACCCACGCAACAGGACCGAGCCATTTAGAGGGTACATCTGTCGTGTTGTAAAATCCATCATCTCCCTCTCCCGGGCCGATGAGTTCGCTCGTCGCATACAACTTAGTCCACCGCTCTGCTTCTTCGTCAAACTTGTCCTCGTCGTCTTCGAGTGAAGCAGCAGGACCGTCAGGAAGAGGATCGGCCCAGTCAGGGCTGTCGAGGAGCGATGCCGCTGATGCCAACAACGCCTCCATTGTCAGCGACGGCGACCAGTCAAGATCCATGCAGATGGTGCCTCTCTCGTCGATATTGGGATGGAGAACTTTTGTCAAGAACCACATCTCCGGAGGCTTGAACGGATAGCCCTGGAGGATGTTGAAGCGGAGATGGAAGATACCGCCTTCGTATGGTGAGTCCTTTGGGCCAAGGAATGTCCCGAGAAACATATCCAACTTGTCTTCGAAGATTGGACTGACAGTGTACCATGCCTCGCTCCTGTTCCCCCATTCTCTGGTATCGCGGAGTTCAATGAGTATCCGGCGACGTTCGCTGTCACTTGCCTCTGGCAGCGACTCGCGTGTTGATCGAGTTAGCTTTCTCGCAAGAGATGAGCATGCGGCAGTGTTGAGGGCCACTAAATCATCAAGACTGAAACTATCAGGAATTTCAGTTGCACCTTCGGGCAGCGCCTGTATTGAATTAATTAATGCGAGCGTCAGATGAGCTTGAAGGGGGGCTGACATTCTCCTCTACAGGGTCTTTCATGATAGAAGAGTCCCCCTCGATGGCTGTGGCCATTGACTCGGTAGCCATAATTCTACCCGCATTCAACACCTAATAAAGGTGATCATTGAGACTTTGAAGATCTCCTCTGTGTAGAACATGAACGCAGCCCGCATCATCGGACCACGTCGTCTTCCCCGCTCTGCTGCCTGGCGCCGTTTCCTGACGATTCAGATGACCGACCAATAGGTTAAAACCACGACAAGGCGATCATGCGTAAGCTGGCCAATGGTGCAAGACCCTGGAGGAGCTGTAAGCTGGTGTTGCAGCTCAACCTTGACTTGCTACCGTACTTGGTTGAGATATATGAGAAGTGCCTTCAGTGAAGGAGGCATAAATGAATTGATTCCCATCTAGACCTCGTTGAAAAGGCCCAAGATCTGGATAAAAAAGTGAAATATGTTATTGAGGGAATAATTTGCGAGACTTTTGGCGTTCAGTTTGGGCATCATGATAATGGTGAGATACGCTAGGTTTCGATGACAGATCCTGAACCGAGAGTTTAAGGGGAAAAAAATTAGCATAGTGGCTGATTAAGATGCCTTAATTAGTTGTATGCTTGAACAATTCCTTCTTTTGCCATTTTGCTCCCTCGATTGACTGTTCGGTCAGGAAGAGTTGAGACCCCTGTACACATCAATGCTGGACACTGGGAACACTACCTACACTAACTATCAGGATGTCACAAGTTGATACAGTCAAATAACTTTTGAACTAGAACTTCGTGATGATATGGTCAATAAATTGTCAGTTGAGATAAATCTGATCCGCTGAGCCGAATCATCCCGTGCTCTTCCGAGATCGGGCTTCGCACAAGGGGTAACTTGTGCTCAATTAATGAATAATGCTGGATGGTCAACTAATTGGTAGACACTTGCATAAATTACCCCTCAACGCCTACTTTCGGCTTACACGGCAAGCTGTATTGACGGCCAACTAGTATATATGTGTCAATAGTTTTGATCTCACACCAAGTATCCAGTACCCAAATCTCAAGTATCATCAGTGCGTTTCCATGATGCACAACACCATAGTCGTTGTTGGGTAAGTTCCGAGCCTCAATTGCCCTGTTTAACACCGAGATTGGGAGATTAATTGTTCGTGTTAGGGCGGGTGTCTCTGGGTTGACTACGGCACTTTTGCTGTCAAAGGACAGCGCGAACAAGATCACTGTTGTGGCCAAGCACATGCCAGGGGATTATGACATTGAATACGCTTCGCCGTTTGCTGGCGCCAACTTCCTGCCGTAAGTCATATGGCAGAGGTTTCTCAACGCCATTACCACTGACAGATGATCTTTGTAGGATGGCTTCGGAAAAGGATAGTCGATGGGAGCGTCGTACCTGGGTTGAAATTAAGCGCCTGTGCGAGCAAGTCCCCGAGGCCGGCATCCATTACCAGAGTGCGTGCTCGCTAGTCCTTTCCCCATCGTTCTTGTATGGCACTTATATATATACTAATTTTTTGCATAGAGTGCTATTTATATCGACGAAACAAGGATCTAGGAGCGTCAGAGGAAACAAGCTTTTCAGATGCTCTCTATCGGGAGAATCCATGGTGCAAGAAACTCTTCCATGACTTCCAGGAACAACCCCAGGCTAATATCCCTCCTCACTACGATTCCGGCTGCGTTTTTACTTCTGCCTGTATCAATACGGCCATCTACCTCCCGTGGCTCCTCGGCCAGTGCGCTCGAAATGGCGTTGTCTTCAAGCGCGAAATACTTAACTATATCAGCCAAGCGAAGGACCTAAGCCATACTGGCAAGCCAGCAAACATTATCATCAATGCTAGCGGCCTCGGCTCTCTCAAGCTAGGCGGCGTTGAAGATAAGTCGATGGCACCCGCACGTGGACAAATCGTTCTCGTGCGGAATGAGAGTGGCTCGATGCTCGATGCTAGCGGCACTGATGACGGACCCAGCGAGCATTTGTACATGATGCAACGGGCAGTTGGAGGTGGCACCATACTCGGCGGCACGTATGAGGTTGGAAACTGGGATCCACAGCCGGACCCAAACGTCGCGGCACGAATTATGCAGCGAATATTGGATGAACGGCCAGAGTTGGCTGGAGGGCAGGGCATCAAGGGCCTTAGTGTCATTCGACATGCCGTTGGACTGCGGCCTTGGCGCAAGGGGGGGCTTCGGCTAGAATCAGAGAGGTTAGATGATGAGTGCTGGATAGTGCACAACTATGGCCACTCGGGATGGGGGTATCAGGGGTCGTATGGATGTGCCGAAGGCGTCGTCGAGCTTGTCGCCAAGGTTGGGAACGGGGCTCAGCCACGCTTGTAATCTCGAAAGTCGAGTATGAAAAACAAGTTATCAGTGACTTACTCGGCATCAGACTCAGCCTCTACAACAAACAATGATTTACGTAGCTGGGTGTATCTACCCTTCCTCGAAAGTCGATCGAGGGAACACAAGCACAAAAATTACAAAAGAGCACAAGAAACAGATAGGGATGCCTCAATGGCCTTGCTACAAGGAGAGAGTGAACTATTCTAACAGGTACATTCTAGTCACCGAGTTCTCAGCTTCACTCAAGCCCAGCCTTTGTTCAGTCTTGCTCACCTCCCTATTAGCCTACATCAACCCGCAACATTTACCTCCTAGTCAGGTTCCCTAAACGCTCATTTAGCAACACTATTGTCCTATCTGTATAGAAAAAGCACCACAGGTTTGGTTGACCTTATGCATGGCTCACATCATCGTACTAGCCAAGGATGGCCCTTGGACAGATGTGTGATTTTGAGTCTGGAGATCAAGGGATACTACTCAGACCATGGCTTGCCGCTATATGATTGCTTGTAGGTATCTTTGATTGGATAAAGAAGATGCAAGGGCAACCCAACTGCCGACGGATTACATAACCAACATCCTTGCCCCCTGTCTCGTAGCTATCTAGGACTTCCATCACACATCTCAGACGAAACTTGTTCCATTCATGACGGTGAACGCTCGTTGAAGTCGCCCCTCATGGATCTCTTTGGTGAATTGCCCAATGCTCCGCGTTGCATCAAGGTTTGTGAATCACATCTCACATTTTCTGATTTCTCTGAACTGACTGGAACCGTCTTGTCCTGGTGTAGTTTCGCCTCGGTCACAGCACGGTCTCGGCGATCGGCCAGCCCAACGATCGAAAACACCCAAATGTCCTACGTTTATCAATTCTCCGCGGCCCCTTCGAACGCACGCTCATAGCCCTGCTCCTGTGACTTCCTATTCTCCTCCAGGCAGCCATTGCGACCGTGTTTCCCGGCTTCTTCCTCCCCGACCGCGTGGTGCTCAAGAGGGCCAAAGAGGGGTGGCTTGAAGAGTTCGAGAACGAGAAGCGCATGTACCAAAAGCTCCAGAGTCTCCAGAGCCGGGTGATACCAAAATTCTACGGGGAGGCGAAATGGGAGGGAGCCCGCGCTCTCATTCTGTCCGAGGTCAATGGCATTATGCCGTGGGAGCAAAAGGTGCCGCCTCTTCAGGCTGACGAGTTCACGGAGCTTGTCGTGGCCGCGTTCCGCGAGCTCAATGCATTCGGGCTAGCTTATGACGACGTCAAACTTGATAACATGATTATCGTACAAGATCGAGTCGTATTGGTGGATCTGGAGTCGGTGTACGCCCCTACGCCAGAACACAGTGAATATGTGTTCAATTCCGATAGGATACAGCTCGGAGTCGTCTACCAGAGATATTTGGACAATTACGAAGATGATGATGATTTCTAGACACAATACTAGGCAGCAAGTTGGGCAACGGCGGGAAATAATGTAATATACTGGCTGGCGCGTTCAATTGACACTGCAGCTTTATGCATGATCCTTGAGCCCAGAAGCACTTAAGACAGCAAACTAGAGGAATGTATAAAGCTACTAATTATCGTTACCTCCGTCAAGCTCGCTTACAACCTCGATAGGGTCAATATCAACAGCTTTCGAATACCAATACAAACTGCCCATACTAAACTCAGCATCCCATCGCTTCCGAAACGAGAACACGACCGTGAGTACCGCGCAGCCCAGCGCCCACAGTACCAAGGCCACCAAGACCAGCAGGGCCGGCACACTATTATCAGGCGCAACTAGAGTTGTCCATGGAACTGCGGCCGTCACATTGGCATGGCTCCAGGGCTGCGTGCCCTGGTGAAGACCGTACATCAGCTTGAGGGCCACATGCTGATACGCGCGTTCGAGAGCGCGCTGTAAGTCTTCGGGTTTTGCGTAGGCAGTGTATTGAAGATCTGCAATGCGACACGCTGAGTGGAGGCTGTAAAGAGAGGGGCGTCAAAATCGGGCATCTCAGGATACAAGCTTGTGTTAGTGTCGGTTCGGTAGTCGACGCCACGGGGAAGCCCATTCAAGACTTGACGGAGGGGGGTGAACCGCGGCTGGGGGATAAAGGGTCCCCATGCAGCATCATAGAGGGCGCTTGACCGAACACGCGGTATGAACATGGCTGGCACAGCTTTCCCAAAGCGTGGTATGTTCCATGTCAAGTCTCTGTTGACGAAGTGGAGTTCCCCACGCTCAAAGTCCTTATATGTGCCCGCAAATCCATCAACCATGGCCGACCCTAGGACCGAGGACGATACGCATCGGACACCGATTGCCTCCATCACCTTGTCTGACGTGCTTCCAGGCATAGGGCCGTCTCTGTATTCTCCGGAGAGTTCGGGAATACTGCCATTCACACGGTCGTTGAGGGTCAAATCTTGCTGAAGCTGCCACAGGGCGAATTCCAGCACCTCCTCCTCTTCTAGGCCGCCGTACGGGGCCGTATAGCTCCGATTATCTTTTCTCATAATGCTGTAGATTCCAGAGCTCACCCCGATCTCGGCAACCATGTCAATGAAGACAGTTTGCCTGGTGGAGGAGTTATCTCTCACGACGGAAATCGTGGCCCCGTCGAGATCAGGCACCTCATAAAAGTAGTGAGTGGGAAGGTTAACAGACATGGGGACTTCGTATGAATCAGGATCTACTCCGGACCCGTCAACGTAGCCCCGGGCCGTGGAGTTGATGCGGTGGTTCAGGATACTGAAGTCGCCGAACCTGCGAATGGGCTCGCAGTTATAACTCAACACGAGTCCCCAGGAACGGCCTGTAAGGGGCACATCGCCCTGCACCGAGAGAAAGATCGGATCCTTGGCGCTATTTGGAAGATCATTGCCGCTCGTCATGTTAAAGTCCTCGTTGGGTTCCGGGGACGAGTAAAAGGCGCCGACGCCAGGTAGCTGGGGCTGCTCTCCCTGCCTCCAGGCCTGGTAGGCGGCATCAAGAACGTCGAAGGAGCTCCGAAAATCAAAGTTGGATGCGTTGGTGCCTACTACCTCTGCTCCTTGAGAGGTGCCGGCCTTGAAAGACGACTCTGTCTCCATGGTGAGACCGCTCAGCACAAAGCCCCATGAGAAGAAATGCAAGATGAACAAGATCACCCAGGGCCACGACAGGGCCGTGGTTTCCGATCTGCCCTTCCAAGAGAGGCGGCTAGCCATGCGTGACCAGCCGCTCAGCTTGCTCCATGACTTGTCCTTATGCATCTTGGCTTGCTCATCGTTGAGCTTCAATGGGGGATCCTTTGTCAACATGCCAGCCTCGACGCCGCCGAGCACGTACGTGTTGATGTTCATGCCGAGACTACCAACCACGAACCACGACCACCAGATAAGCGTGCCATCGGGGATCGATTCACTGTGGCGACTGCTACCCACCGAAGGTCGTAGGAATTGTACGTAAGTCCAGACGAAGTAAGCGGCCAGAGCTGGGGGCACGAGGACGCCGCTGATAGCGTGCAACAGGAAGAAGCGCCGTCGAGGCTGTTCAGCTTCGGCGGTTTCATTGTTCGGGAGGTCTGGAGCAGTTGAATCGGTCCTGCAGATGATGTTGAGTCAGAACAGTGCACACACAGTCAAGTTCCAGGTTGAAGACAGCGTGGAGAGTCTTACTCCTTCTTCGGTGCCTCCATCTGTTGAATGGAAGCGTCAAGGGGTTTCTTGGATGACATTTCCAGTGAAGTGCGCATTTGGGAGGCCAACTGACGATGTTTCCTGTCAACCAATTCGGCTGAGAGGGCGAGAGGTAAAATGATCATGGAGCTTGGGCAGAAATACATATGTATAACCAAAGCTATTCAGTCCATTCCCGCCAAGACAAGTGAGGCTGAGAAGTACATCAAGTGCTGATGTTACATTGCATACTCTTCTTTAGAACGTGGCTGGCTGACACGTACAGAGAGGCTCGATTAGTCTGGCCCATGACCAACTCTAGAGCCTATAGATGAAGACAATGTGCGGATTTGGGCGAAGATGTGTAAGCTTGGGGGCTGCCCGAAGCCTCTTTTCACCGACATATTGGTTATCAATGGCTCAGATGTCGGGTCGCGTTGCCTCTCACCGTCAACAGGGGTTGCGTCTCGGGCGCGGCCTCTGTTTACTGGAGAATACACCCGGACACTCCCCGAAGGAGGCATGGGTTTTCTTTTGGCGCTTAGGCTGAACAGAAGATTAGCGACAGGGCGATGTGCTTTGGGCTGTGGCTGCAGAGATGTGTTGTCATTTGATCAGCGCCCCCCCAAGTGCCCAATACACTACTCTATGGGATTTCCCAAGGCTGTGGAATGGTTTCTACTCACAAGGATTCTCTTCTCAAGAGCTTTAACCCTCAGCTCAGGGCTGCCTCTAGTGTAAGTCAAGTACCCTTCTATTTCACTCAGTCGATTCTGCGAGGGAGCTGCGATACTTGGTGAGTGCTAAGTTCACAACAATTCTCTTGTGTTGAGGAGTTGATGATATAATTTGCCGATGCAAGGCACAATATCGACACGATGCTTATGTTACTATTCTTGAACTTCCTGGAAATATCGTGGTTATACCCTAAACTGCCATGAAATCCCTTTCAAGAGCGTATGGCGAAATTTCTTGAGCTTTGAGGTTTACCTTAGGTTTCCATCGTCTTCGTCTTCCAACCCCTTCCCTGGAACACACCGCGTGTATTGCGATTGAGATATTGATATGAACGGGGGGTGGGCTCAGGAACCTAATTGATTGAGATCGGGCCTCGAACGTTGCTTGACTTCGCGTCTGCAAACAACTGCTGTATCCTATTCCACAATGAAGGTCTACTTGACATCCTAGTTTACACTAAGAGTTCCCTAAACTGCAGTTAACTCCACTGGTGCGAGAGCAGGTTGTGGTTATGCTCCTCGAATTTACTATTGAATAGTAAGAAAATCCAAACAGTCTAATTCGGAACGGCTTTCATAGGCTATTACAGATAAATTTACATAAACACCTTTTTAATATATTACACCTCGTGCTCTGAGAAGAAGCAGGCATCGAACGTTTCCGGAGCAGAGGGGATCGCCCCGGTCCGGCCTTGCAGCTATGACTCACGGAATGATGAGTCTATCCGCCTCAAGTTAAAGTCCGCCATAACTATTTAGAGGAGGGCAAAAGAAGCCCGGGCCTTCCGGATCACCTTCCACTCCGCAATACCATTCTGAAACAATTAGATTCAGATCTTTTTCTATTCTCTTCGGTCATGACGTCCACTATCATGGACCACGAGGTAGTCCACCTCCTCAAATCACTCATGTCCATCGTTAGCACCAGCGAGCTCGAGCACGCCATTGGTGTCTTTCTGGAACAACACCTCCAATCCCTAGGCTACACTGTCGAACGTATCCCCGTTGCACCGGGCTCAACTCGTCACAATGTCTACGCCTACCTCGGCTCCTCCCGAAAGACGCGCATACTCATCACTGCTCACATGGACACGGTGCCGCCGCACATTCCGCTAACCATTGACGGTGACATCATCCGTGGAAGGGGATCCTCAGATGATCTAGGACCGTTGGCGGCCCAAATTGTGGCTGCGGAGGAGTTGAGACGAGAAGGCAAGATTCGGGCAGAGGGTGATATTGGGTTACTGTTTGTGGTTGGTGAGGAGAACGGCGGGCATGGCATGATTGCTGCTAATGATATGGGTCTAACCTGGGAGTCTGGCATATTTGCTGAGCCAACAGAGAGTAAGCTTGCAAAGGGCCACAAGGGGCAAGTTGCCTTTGAAGTTATTGCGAAGGGTGTTGCCTGGTAAGTCCGGTCTTCAGATCAAACGCCCTATTGAACAGACATGTTAATAAGCTATCAATCAGCCACTCGGGATATCCTCATCTGGGGAAGAGTGCCACTTCTGCCCTTCTTGCTGTATTGAACGACCTCTCCGCGGCCACCTGGCCCGAGTCCGACCTCCTTGGTATTTCTACATTCAACATCGGAACTCTCGAAGGCGGAGAGAAACACAATATCGTCGCTCCATCCGCCAAAGCGCTCTGTGAAGTCCGCATGGTGTCCGATCTTCCCGGTATCAAAGTAAAGGTTGCAGAAATCGTCTCGCGACACCCAGACGTTGAGCTGAAATTCGTCTTTGAGTACCCCGAGGCTCTGTTGGACTGGGAGATTGACGGTTTCG
Source organism: Fusarium robinianum (assembly GCA_013623725.1). Lineage (NCBI taxonomy): Eukaryota > Fungi > Ascomycota > Sordariomycetes > Hypocreales > Nectriaceae > Fusarium > Fusarium robinianum. Next base: position 24,323 of record JABFFI010000425.1, on the reverse strand, counting down.
AGGCGGCCCCAGTGGCTTTTGGGACTGATGTCCCTCGACTCAAGGACGAGTGCTGCGATAAGAGGGTTCTGTATGGGCCGGGATCGATCTTGGTGGCACATGGACCAGATGAGTTTATCCGAGTGCCAGAGCTGATTGACAGCATAGCTGGGTACAAGAAGCTTGTTCTTCACTTTCTCCAGTGAGGATCCCGGGGTTCCCAATCTTCAGAGAGGCGTACGAGATGTTGCTTTATGCCGGCGAAGATTCAGATTCACGGGAATCGCTTCTGACATGTGGTAAAACATATCTCTTGACCATTAGAAATTCAGAATGGGAGTCGTTCTTATACATACCTACGGGCTCAACATATCATACAAATTCTCAACAGCTACCCAATAGCGCCTGCATCGCTCGACGTCATTAAGCAACGAAACATTTCCCCTTACTTGGCCCTCAAACCCCGAAACACTTCACGGATATGTCTTGCCCTCCTCGCATATCTGCTTAAACACTTCCTCAGTATGCTGCACTACCTTTTCCACAGCACCCTCCTCTCTCGTATTGTTCATCTTCTTGTTCAACGGGAACACCTCTCCATCCCAACTTGCCCAGTAACAACCACTCCCCTTCGTCCCATCACTGCCAACTGCAACATCCCCATCGACCCTTTCCTCCTCCACTTTGGGGGGAAACCTCCCACTCGTCGCCGCAAACAAGTGCCTCTCGCCACTCTCCTCAATCGGCACCATGAACGGGCGCATAAAGATCCCCAGCACAGCCGCGGCTGCCCGTGCAACCGGCATGTCACGCATCAGACCCGTGTTCACGCCGGAAGGGTACGCGTGGATGAAGGAGGTGTGTGGGTGTCGTTGGGCCATGCCCTCGAGGAAGAAATTTCCCATCAGACTGGCGTGAGCGCCGCACCTGTTGAGGCTAAAGGTGTGCTTGAGACTGAGGTCTGAGTAGTCGAGCTTGCCGGAGCCGCCGAGGCGGACAGAGACAAGAGGATCGAGAACGGAGACAACACGGGATAGTTTGGTGTCTTGTGCTGCGGCTGTCAAGAGTGGGAGCAGGTTGGTGACAAACCGCATTCGGGCATAATAATGAAGCACGAACTTGCGATCCAGGCCTTCGGCAGTCTCGTCCCTACCTTGAAGCGTCATGTACCCGGGTGTCATGAACAGCAGGTTAAGTTTCTCTTCCCTGGCTGCGATCTCCGCACACACTGTGTCAACGTTCTTGAGGAGGGAGATGTCGGCTTGAAGAAAGGTAGGCTGGGCGGAAGGGTTGATGCTCTTCATGGAGGCAATGGCACTGTCGGCGGCGGACTGGTTGCGGCCGATGAGGTAGATCTTAGGAGAGGTGGTATGACGGGCGAAAGCGAGGGCCGTGGAGAGGGAGATGCCCGAGGTGCCACCAACTAGAGGAATTGTCGGTAACATGCTTCACAGGAAGGGCTCAGCAATAGATGACTGGGTTGAAACTTACCGAACACTCCAACAAGACCAGGGGCCAGGGATTTGAGAGCCACATTGTGGGCTTGAACGGTTTGGAGATGCACCATTGCTGGTTCGATTTCTGGCAACTATATGCGAGTATGTGAGAGTTACGGAACACACAATGGCAGACCAACTGATGCTGAGCAGAGCAAATGGAGGGGAAATGGAAAGATCAAATAATATGTCAGTCGCATTCGTTGACATGGCAATTATGTAGTTGAACGGACTTAGGGGCGGAGTTTGCGGCCCCGCAGTTTAGGCAACTCGGGAGACGACGATCCCTTTGACATCCCTGGAGATTACTTGTCCAAGGGAGCCTAATGAATACCTGTAGTTGCGAGGAACCCTCCCTTCCCTCACACCACCGGATTGCCTGATCCGGATTAAACTAAGACAGTCTCCCCGTCCTTCTGTCCAAACCAGAAAAGCATTGTGTATTGAAGACGTCGTCTTCAGTATCATGGGATAGAAAATCCCAATCCGTCACCAACTGTCTCTGAAAACACTGACCTTATACTTTCAACATAGTCGACAACATGGACGCACCGCCAGGGGGTTCTGAACCGGGAATCGCACGTCGTGGAAGCATTTCAGCTCTTCGACTCACCTTGCTGAGTCTGAGAGTGACTAACCGCACCCAGATCAACCCGGGCCTCACTTGATAGAACTCCATGCTTCGGCTCAAATCAAGGGCAATGAATGTCATATTCTGAGGCAGTTAAATAAACATCTCTCCCATCTTCTCTTCCCCAGGCTACGCCCTCAATTCTCGGAAATAGCCTGACGCAACTTCAAAGCCCCCAACTCTACAACAGCCCTCGCCGTCGGAGACTTCCGAACCGGTTCAAGCATTACAAAATCATGGATCTGACCATCTGCCTTTATAACGGCCGCATCGACGCCCAGCTGCTGAAGGCGGTGCCCAAACGCCTCGCCTTCTCCGATAAGGGGATCCGCTCCCGAGACGAAGATGGTCGTTGGTGGGAACTTGGAGAGTATCCCCATGGGCGCATACTCGAGTGGGGAGGTCAATGGAAGTCCTCTGTCTTCTTTTCGGGGGAGGAATGCTTCAATCATCCAGTCCATTGTCTTTTCTGCCAGATATGGTCCGTTTTGGAACGTCTTGTAAGTTTCGGACTTCTTGGAGGTATCCGTGACAGGATAAAAGAGCACCATGTGGCTAATTTTGGAGGGCAACTCTCGCTTCTGGGAGAGCTGAGCCATGGCAATGGCCATATGCCCTGCGTAGTCGAATTAGTACTCCTTGTTGCGAGTGCAAAGGCAACGTTGACCTACCCCCAACACTATCACCAGCAAGGCCGAATTTGTCGACTTTGAGCTTGTATGTAGGCCCGTTCTTAACGAAATGCTCTAAGACACCGTACACTTGTTCAAACTGAGTGGGAAATTGAGCCTCGGGAGCTGGAGTGTAGTACGGAAACACTACAGCAGCACCAGTCTGGCGAACGAGATCCTGCATCAATGACCCATGGGTCTTAGGGCTAGCAAATGTTAGTCACTGGGGGATCCAATGCGTTAATTTGTAACTGACCTTCCCAAGATCCATCCGCCGCCGTGCGTGTAGAATATCATGGGTAAAAGGCCCTGTGCGTTGGCTGGGCGGAAGATGATGGCGGGGACATTGTCTATCCCGTCCACTGGAACGCTGACCTCCTCTGTCTGAATATCAGAGGCGGGTTTGAAGTTCTGAATGCCTTCCAGAACCGCTCGGGCTTCATGGTAGCTCAATTCGTACAACGGTCGGCCCTTGGCGGCTTCTTCCGCAAATGCGTGGTTGAAAGGGTCAAGGTAGGCCGACATGGTCAGGTATTATGAAACGGGGTGTGAATCTTTGTCCCTTTGGTTTGCTTTATGTGAGAATGTGGTTATTGTCTACTCTCCTTCCTGTCGTCGGTTAGAAGTCATCTATATATATACTTGTAACTTGTCCCTCATCAAGTGATTACCAGCTTTAGTCTACTTCATACATTGATCATAGCTCGCTGGGTTGAACCTAATATCATTTGTCCCGACCTATCCGGCTGCACAGTTCCCCTCGTCCACAAGGTCGCATGATGATGGTGGTATGAATCACGTCTTACTACTGTTTGCTCAAAGGGATCATCTGTTGTTCTCGGCAGGTCCATTTTCGAGGGGTTTTAGTCTCAATCGTTCAATCAACATGTGAAGATGATGGGCCACTAATCACGATATGTGTAAGTCGAGAACTATACGCTCTGGGAAACTCGGAAACCAGAATTAAAATAACGGCCACCCTCCCTCCAAAGTTGTCCATAACTCAATCGCAGAGCCAAGGTCGTCCATCAACGTTCACACGAAGATACTTGCCGTCTAGCAGGTTGTTGAATTTTCTCATGTTCTCCCAGGATATAGTCTCGTCTGAGACAATCATACCCCAATAACCCTTCAGGCCTTCCATTCACCCTTTCGCTTTTCAAAATACTGTGTAACACAATAAGCCATCATCTAATTAACAGTTGACACAGGTAATCGAAAAGCGGGGTGGTCATGCAGTCGTGCGCGTGCGTCCGTCAGCCTGAGAAGACAGTTGTCATCGTGCCATGTCCTCATTATTGCTCTCCCAACTTCAATCTTGGTTACCATTCCCGAGAAAGGCGTGAGCCAGCCTGTTTCCCTTCACACTCCCACAGACTTTCTACACATCGTAGACATGCCAGAAACAATGGCAACAAGTCCACCCTCATACCCTCTCTTTTCAGATCTCCCCCCCGAACTGCGGACCCAAATCTGGCGTGCAGCCCTACCCGATACCATCGGTCCAGCCCTGTACCCCTGGAAAAACAACCGTTGGCGACCTCGGTGGCTCACAGAAGCCGATGAGGACTATGACGCTGCGTTTGAGGACAACATACAGCTGCCCTTTCGCCACGACTTGCTTGATGTAGTCGAGATCGAGATACCACTCCTCTTCGTCAACAGAGAAGCTCGTCGCATCACCCGGGCCTGGGCTCGTGAGCACGGTTTTGAGATGCACTTCGTGAAGGACAGGAAACGCCACATCCTGGCGCGTCCGTTTGACCCAACGCTCGACGTGTTATATGTCTCGTTGGAAAATCTCGATGCCTTCTGCCTCGAGCCTTCTGACCGGATGTTCCAACCGGATCTCATTCGAAGGACTATCTCGGGACGCTCACAGATCGAGCGCGTCGCCGTTCCAGAGGGCATGGTTTGGGAGGGCGACTGCATCCGCAACATATTCCAGTCATGCAACTTGTACACCAGCATCAGAGAGTTATTTGTTGTAATCGATCCGCAGCCAGTCTTCAGAAATAACGCTGAGGTGCAGCCGCGTTGGGAGATCGACAGCGCGCATGCAAGTGGCTTCATTTTCCATTGGGATGGTGAAAAGTTCGAGATGAGCGATGGCGAGCGCATCGGCAGCGACAAGTTGTACCAGGGGATAGACGAAATTTGCGAAGGGCTTGGCGAAACCATTGTTCGATGGGACGAACTCCGTTGCTTTGAGAAGATCCAACCTGCACGAGTCTTGAGGAGATGATGTCGAAGTAGTTGGCTCTTGGCTAGCCTCTTACACTTGCGAGTCAACTCACCTTGTCTCCAAGCAGACCTCAGGAGCAGTGGATTAATTAAGGCATCAATTCTCATTCATATCGCCCGATTATCGAACAACAAAGCCTAATTCTTGAAATCCCCGTTCAACAACTGCATCTCCAAGTCATAATACACCTGAAACTCGCAGTAGCAGATCTCAGGGTCACTCTCAACATCGAAATTGAAATTGGCCTCCTCGTCACTGATCAGCACCTTGGGGATACCATTCGCCGCCGCCGCCTCAGCCAGAAGCTGAACACGACAGCTTCTCTCCATCGAGGTGAATAACCAAGCCGCCTCGTCGACCGTCTGTCCAACCGTCAAGATCCCATGGTTGCGCAGGATACATCCCTTGCCCTTGGGGCCCAACGACTCGGCGATGCGGTCGCCCTCTTCGCTTCCGAGAACGACACCTCCGTAGCTGTCGTAGACAACGTGGGCGTCACCGCGGAACTTGCAGGCGTCTTGGGTAAGCATTTCCAGACGACGGCCGAATATGGACCATGCCTTTCCATGAATGCTGTGGCAATGGCAGATGGCGTGGGTGTCGGGCCGGGCCTTGTGAATCGAGGCGTGGATCAGGAATCCAGCTGTGTTGGGAGGATATGATCGGTTGCCCCCAATGACGGCGCCATCCAGATCGACCAGGATCATATCGCTAACCTTGAGAAGTCCAAAGTGCTTTCCCAGAGGGTTTGTCCAGAAAGCATTAGGGAACTCGGGATCGCGAACCGAAATGTGTCCGCTCATCCCCTCAACGTACCCCTCGCGGTGCCAGTGTCGGAAAGCGGCGGCCATGTGTTCGAGTTGCCATTGACGTTGAGAAGCGAAGTCGGGATGCTTTGGGATCCCAGGCAGCACGACGTCGCCGTGAGACATGGCCTCGAGCGGTGTCTTGTTCTTCAGCTCGTGGCCATGGCTTGTGTGTGAGGCTTCCTTTGGCTGGATACTCAGTGCGCCTCGAGGGGCGACTGTGGTGCTTGTGGTTGCAGAGGGGGCCATTGTGAGAGATGCGATTGAGCAGATACAGATCTGAGATCCGAATTTCAGTCCCAAGTTCGGGAACTCGCGGCATATAAATAAGCGACAGCGAGTAATCTGGGGTTTCGGCAATGCCGATTGCCTCTGCGAACTATACTTGCGCCTTACGCCTTCTAGATAGCCCACCACATCCTCCATTTTACATGACTTCTAGCCTCTTACGCCCTCTAGTTAGTTCCGCCCGTTAATTTGATAGGTTAGCTGGCCTGCCAATCAGATACCAAAGTGGAAGAAGACGCCCTCTGGGAATGTGCGCCCTCTAAGTATCAGTCCAAGGAAAACGGTATCTTTGCAAAAGCAAGCAGGGAGAAGATTGCTTGGTCATTATCTGTCCCGTGACTACGGCATTGCAAAAACGGAGCTCTCATTCATACCTATCTCTCCCTCCCAACTTGGGCTACTTACCGAGGATGTCAATTACCTCCGATATCCTCGACTGTGATCTATCCATGGCAAAATCCATTTACTTCTAAAGCTACGAATACTTGTTCAAAAACTCTCAACAACACGAATGTTTTCTCGCCAAAAGTCCTGCATCTCGTCGGGCAAGTCTTTCGGCCTCCATTCAGGCTTCATGAATAAGCCAAACCTGAACCAGTCGAGGAACGCTCCCGTCGTCTCACTTTGATCCCACGGTTCCCAGTCAGGGATGGTCCCCCAGAACGCTTCGCGAAGCTCATCAGCGCGACCATATTCTGGGCCAAACCCATTGGGAGCCGGTTTGCGGAAGAGCATCTCAATGATTCGATACTGCGGCGCATATGGCGCGCTGGCTGTGAATTCCCAATCAATGAATGCTCGTATCTCAGTGTGTGTCTGGCTGGAGACGATGACATTATGAGGGCCCAAGTCCGCGTGCATGGCGACGATAGGAATATCCTCGACGATGGCGGGGATATTATCCAGGCAGTTGTTGACAAAGTCCCTGATACGATCTAGAAACCTATATCTGTATTCCTCAATGCCCTGCTGCTTTTCGAGGGCGACAAGTGAGGACCTGACATGCGCTTGGAGGTATTCTCGGACGGAAGTGAAGGGGCCGCCAAGACCATGATGTCGATCAGGTCCAATCCTGAGAACCATCTGGCCATTAATTTCGTCGGCGATAAGCTCGCCGGTTTCATGGTGTTCTGGAAGCTGGATTCGCCAGCAGGCTTGGAATGCGAGGGCCATTTTGCGCACAAAGATGAGTCTCTCGTCGTGTGATAATCGAGAGTACACTGATGATGCCATAACGCCTGGGATCAGTTGAGTTATTTGTCGACCCATACCTGTAGCTGTTTGTCGTTTCATCTCACCCGGGATTGGATAGACAGGCGGCACAGGCAAGATATGAGAGTCAATCGTTCTGGACACCAAGGCCATGAGCGCATTCATGGATGCTACATAGCCGTGGTGGCGTAGCTGAACAACATATGCAACGTCTTGAGTCTCTTGGACAGTGACCTTATATGAGATGCTCAACGCGCCGTCCGTGAATCTCGTCCACGAGGCCAAATGTTGGCCTGTTACCGCAAGAATCGCTTCCGAAAGCTCTGTCTCCGAGAGAACAAGAAGTTCTGGAGGAGAGATTTTTTTTGGACCGCCTGTCAATGTTGACCAAGTATCGAGAAATGGGCGAAGGAGGAGACTCGTCAATATCCTCCAATGCTGCTAACCAAGAGAAGGTAGTGGGTGTCGCTTCAATCAGCGCATAGCTCACACCTTTTCCTTTTGAAGAACCAATTGCGCCAGAGAATATGTAGGCTAGAAGTGTTGACACGGCTTCATCTTGGGTCATGAGCGTTTGAGACATGATCAGAGGAGACCTTGGCAGTGGAATAAAAGCAGCAGCATGTAGAAGGCTGACGTTGGTAATGCTTGACGGAAGAGCCGACGTAGAAGGTAGATCAAGCGGAGAGCGAGCAGCACGTGTCACGACATTATCACCAATAGCCAATTACCGAACGAGAAATTCCCTCTTCGCTGTTTGAGCACCTGCGAACTTCGAGCCGTGACCTGGCTGCCCATCCTGACATCGTTTGCAGATGCTTCGTACACCAGTTGGTCGCAATCCGCAACAATGTTCTAGTTTGTCTGACCCCTTCCACCGTCTTGCATAATTAACTCACTTTGTGATAGTGAAATGTTGCCTCCTATAGCGGTTTCCGTTCTGTGTTATACTGGCTGCCAACACTTCATCTCGGTTTGAGACGGTCCCTAGATGTGGTGTCTATGAAGCAAGGTTGATGGAGAGAGCTCATCCATCCCACCCCACGTGGTTACCCAGAATCCTTGGTCCATTCTCGCTAGTGGCCATCGGGGACTACATGGCAAACATCTCGACTGAACCTCCCCAAGACCCTTTCACTTCTACCATGCAGACCTTGGACCGACAAACATCATGATATCGGAGGATGGTAACCTTGTCACTGGACTTATTGACTGGATGCAATATTCCGCCGCTGGAGCAGGTCTGTCACTGAGTGGGTTGGGGACGTGACTTCACTGGTGCCCAGATGAGACACTTTGAGTCCCCTAGACAACAAATCTTAAGGATACAATGGCATCGTAATATCTCTCTAGATAACGTCAGAGCCCCAGATTCACCGCCGCTGCCAACACTCCTCCAGTGTCTACAAGCTAGATGTTAGTGTGCAAACTAGAAAATGTGACACTGCATCGCAAGGGCAGACATACCATAAGGTCCTTTGGAAACCCGCTAATGGTGGCATAAAAGTCGTCCTCTTGGAACTTGACATCAATTCGAATGGGCTTCGTCTCATCGGAAACTTACTGTTGGAAAGAGACCTCGATTTTCAGCCTCTCACTCGTGTTGCACGGCACCATGTCTTTCATCTCCCCGTTGACTAGAAAGTGACTTATCTGCTGTGTCAACCTCTTGAAAGATTCTGTAGACGGCCCAAGGCAACAGCAGATCCAACCCTTAATGATGCACACGTGGCATGCGTGATACTCCAGAGACCCCATCTCGAAAAATAATAGAGATGCCTTGAGGCGGACAGCCAGTACCTCAAGCAAGTCGTTAGTCATGGGGATGCTCGGGAGCGGGACGACAGGTGCAAATTCGCTGTCACACTCTTGGTAGTGAAACCGCGCCTCCTGGGCGTCCTGCTCCATGCCCTTTATGGCACCGATATCGTCGAGCTGGGGCTCGAGTCCGGCACCAAACTGAACGGTGAGCCGATTGGATCGTGTTGTTAGAGGATCACCATTCTCCAAGTTGGCTTCAAACTTGCTCCAGCCTTTTTGACCATTCATTGTTTCGATCAGGGTCGAAAATGGCTCTCGGAGCCAATCTGCGAGCGGGTAATTGGACGGCGTAGATGGACGTTTGTCGGCATAGCCACAACCAACAGACAGCAAAGCGTCAAAGACGGGTTTATCATTCCACAGTCTCCGGGCCTCTTGTACGGCGATCTGAACTGGGTTGTTGGCCAACAATCCCCCATCCATGCATGCGTGGCCATCGTGATACATCGGCTCGAAATACATCGGGGCAGCGGAAGTGCATCTTGCGCTGAGGAATGATCAGTCAGATGATGCTCAGACATTAATATCCTGTAACTTACGCTTCCCACGTGGTAGTGATAGAATTCAAGTACTCCTTTCCGCTTCCAATGTTGTAGTTGGCAAGGAGTCTTGTGCCTTTCCCCCCAGCCGTCGTGGTGACAGCCACCCTGGTAGCATTCCCTTGATGACCGAATAGCCTTTTCTGTCCAAAGACGTCCTTCAAAGACTTCTCGAGTGGGTTGGTCTGGTAGATAAAAGACATGAAATAACGGGCCGCAATGCCAAGTATCGGGATATTCGTGAGAGTCCTGCGCACGAATCCAGTCCGGCAAACCATTCTGTACTTGTTCAGAGAAGAATCGGCAGTGAAGTTGTGCACGCCGAGGCCAAGTGCAATAATGCCGCCTGTTTCATATCATCAATGAGCCTAGCATCCCTGATGAAGTAGGGGTAGGTTACAGCCAACAGCATGAACTCACCAGCACTTGTACCAACAATCAGATCGAAGAATTCACCAAGAGGCATTTCCAGATCCAGTAGCTCTTCGAGACGAGACAGAATTGTCAACTGGATGACACCGCGGACGCCACCGCCGTCGAGTGACATGACTGGTATGCCACTCAAGTCTGGTCGGTATTCGGTTTGATACGGCCAAGTTTCGTCTTCTTTGGTGCTACATAGAATACACGAGTTGTGAATGGTAATGCCAGGGTACTTCTCGTGCGGTTGAGACTCGTCGAACTCGCGAACGCAGCTGAAACAGAGGACGTGACCACATGGTAGCTTGTACTCAGGCCAGCCGACCAGGCAGGCGTAACACACGCTCATCGTCAGCACAGGCCTCTTGGAAGACTGACTGAAACCAGAATTGAAGGCGCTGGTCCAGAAGTTCTTCATAGGAATCGACCCCATTATGGCCCTGTGCTCCTGAGTGGCGCAGAGCCTTCTCTTCACTAGATCTAGTTCAAGGTTGTTGATCTTCTTGAGCATTTCAAGAACGCCAATCTTGACGAGTTCGACGAATCTGGATGAGTCAAGACCGCCACTCACATAATCCCCGTATGCCAATATGACACCAGAGGCGTCCTGATGACCCTTGGCATGCCCAGCACGAGTGTTGATGCACTTGTCTCCAGTGTCAGGATGGACATATGAGCACGGCAATTCATTAAACGAAAAGTGTTCTGTAGCACGTTCGCATACGACCTGGGTCTCCTTGTTAAATATGGCGTTGGGGTGGATGAAATCTATTGAAGAATGTCAGAAGTCAGAATAATCCCCCAATCATATGGCTTCCAGGGGCTCTTGTGTTCTACTCACCTGGACCATCAGACTTCAATGCATTCCTAACGATATATGATGCGACGACTGATGCTGCTGCCTCGAAATTCTCCTTGACGCCATCTTTCCAACACATACCCAAAAACTGGGCAATATAACCCTTAACCGATCGAGGTAGGGATATCCGCTGCCGAAACCTTCGGCAGCGGAAATCAAACGGCTCTGTGCTGCCCGACTGAAAGTGTCGGAAGGAGTAATCGAAAACAATGCTGAGCTATCGGAAATCAAATCGTGTCCAATTTCGAGCCCTCTCTGCCCGGACACGTGTCGCATCCGACTTGATTCGGGCCGCCAGGCGGTCAACTTGGGACAAGACGTTATTCGGGTTGCCCAGTGTCCTATATCCCTCGAGGGGAATATAGTAGACGTGGACACTAGAAAAGTTCCGGTCAAAGAGCTCGCGGATTGTCTTGTCCCCATGCTACATAGCTCTATCAGTTTAAATCCAATACAGAAGCACTTGGTCGACACGGCTCATATCTTTTCAGCCATGTCCCGGAGGGTGACACTGTGGTGAATTTCTTCGTCGATTGCTTCAAAGAAGTCCTTTGTTACGGTATCCTGGTCGTCTGCTATCCAGTCCTCGTTCTCGATCGTGGGAGCATTCAGAATGATGATCAAGGCTGGCAAGGCATACTGATTGACTGTATGCTGAGCGCCTACCTGGCTCCATTGAAGGAGCTTGGTGGCAGAATCAGCCCATGCCTTCTGGTTTCAAGTGACCATGCAAATTACATCGCTGAAGATGTAGAGGAACCGTGGATAGATATTCGAGACAGCTTCGCTGCGACCAACCCTCGAACTCAACAAGTATCGCCGCCCCTGTTTATCCCACCGTGTTTGATACTTAGCCGCAAGAGGCTCAGCTCCCCACATGCCCTCGCAGTCTGCATAGAAATGCGGAGTTGCGGTTCCGAAGGCGTCTGGATCGAGATACAGGTTGACTTCCCCAGATGTTGGGGTGCAAATGGAAGATCGAGATTCCGCACCCGGAACAGGTACTTCAATACCCTTGTGGTTTCTAGTAGACTGGTATATCATTGAGCGAACTTGGAAGTAACAGGCTTGAGCAACTCTCAACCAAGCCAGATGATTGTAATGTTATCAACTTACTGAGGGTGGGCTTTCCTGCACCAGTCTCACCAATGAAAGAAGTGATGCTAGGACATTGCCGCCTGGGGCTGTCCTCTTAGTGCCCCATCGATTCGTTGGCCAGATCGAAGAACCTTGGTGTCTCAATGGGGTTCGCGACTCGGATGTGGTTGACAAGCTCGACGTGCAGGCCAAACCATTTAGCCACCTCGTCTTGGCCAAAAGCCTCCTTCATCAACGCGACATCGTGGAGAGTGGCCAATTTCCCAGAAATCCATCTCCAAGCCCTTTCGGTTATATTGGTTCTGCCTTCCGTGTGCTCTGGGTGCTTTTTGAGATGGACCGACTGGAAGTGTTCCTTGCAGAACCAGTTCGAGAAAGAACACCTAACACATGCCGGTCCATCGCATCTCTCGCAGGAAGGGGGTTCGTCAGTTGCCATGGTGCTGACCTGTGTGGTGTGTCAAAGCTTGAGAACTAGCAGTGTAGGTCATGGACAGTGTAGGTCGAGAAAATCGCTTCCATAACCAAATAGCAGAGTCTGAAATGAGGAGGTCCTGAGAAGTTTTCCGTTTACACAAAAGAACAGCACCCCCACTTCTTTGCTAATTCTGGGAGGCCGGAGATGTGTCTGTGACGAAACATTCAGGACGGTGAAAGGCGGCAAACACTCGCCCAAACACAGTCCATAAAGCTCAATTGGGCAGCAATGTTCCCCTCCCACGGAAGCCTGATTAGGTGCTTTGCGAAAGTACAATATCAGGCTGAAATTTGAAACAACTCTGTGATGCGTTGGAGGATGAATCCGGATAGCATAGCCATTGGGGGGGAACGAAAAGCTTGGGAAGAAAAGAAAGCAATCAACACCATACACCCACCATCTTATAGTTATAGAGAGATAGCTTTCAGTAATAACTCACAGAATGGAACGGTATGGGGGGCTCTTTTACAAGAAAGTGTCATAAATTTAGCCGCAGGTGCCGCGCAAGCTCTTCACCTTCGTCTCCCCATCATCAACGAAAGAAAGCCCGTAGTTTCGCCCAATACTAGGACAAGAAACAATCCATACTTCTACCCGCAATCCAGAGAGATAAGGTTCTCTAATATGCCGTCTGTATTGTATCATGCTGGTTCACGCCATCCATGCTTCCGCTATAGGGTGGCCCCGAAACATCAACCAGGCTCCTCTCAAGACATACCCATGGGGGAGAGCAGTGTTGAAAATGGGTAAAAATTGGCTTCTGCAAATACGAAGAAGCATGATTTGCGAGAAAACGGCTAGAAGGTATAGAGAGATACCTCTCATTCCTCAACCTAGGTAGCTAGTGGGTTGTGCGAATGAAGAGTTTGCTACACGGCCAGTCTGATTTCCATTAGAAAACTGCCGCTACGAGAAACTACTCCCAGCAGATAGCTGTGATAACTAGTGTGTCTCTGAATACATTTATTTGTTCAGCGCAGTAGACAGAGTCTGCCAATCAACTGGAAGAATCCAAGAGGCGCCCGAGCTGGCGTGTAACCCTACAGCACGATGAAACTAAGCAGACGCAACTCGTGGAAAAGACCGGGGTTTTCTACGGGCTTCCACGAGTTTTCAAACGTCTATTTGCTAGCTACCTATATCTAAGAAAATGGCCACCGGCGAGGGTGGGTTTTGCACTACAGCGCTTCCTTAGACCTTCGTCGTAGTCTGCTCGTGCAACCTACTTGAGCCGTAATGTTTCACGCGTAGTGGCTTGGGTAGCTCTTAGCTCTCCTACGGGAACTATTCGGTTTGGGTCATTTAGTTACTCCCTTTCCCTCCGTTGCCCACTTCCTCGTGCGTCGAGAGCCAGGGGCAGAGCTACAAATTTTTCAGGACCCCAGGGGAGGAGTTCTGGTCTATACAGGGTTAATTCGGTGGTTTTGCAAGCTTCATGACCTAGGCCAAGGAAGCCATGACCATGATAGAGCTGGAAGTGCTAGGCACATGGAGTTGGGAGACTGGATGTTACGCCTGTTCGCGATCCTTGGAACATTCCATGCAGTGTTCTTGAAACCGGCATTATCCCGCCCGAGAAGTTAAACATATAACGGCAAAGAATGAATATCATAGAATTTATACAGCACTGTGGCGAGTTTGCTGTCAAAGGTGCGAGACAGTGGAACTTATGAAGTCAGGGAACATGCTGAGACGTTTGAATGGCAGGCTAGTTGATCTAGAAGAAATAAGGAATAATGACTTAGAAGCTCCCAGATGCATTGATAAACAAACCATGCTTCATTATACCATTGGAATCTGAATTGGTCGGAACCGACATAAACGAAGTTTCGGTGAGGACCCCTGGACACCTCGGTGAAGCGTCCATCGACCCATGATTACGTCCGCTCTCACCTTCAATACGCCAGTCGGAAGCTAGCACCTTCAGCTTAGCCATCCATATAGCTGTCGTTCCAAGACCTGAACCCTACCTGGAAAAGCGCCGCGTGCGGTATGCGGAGCCTGCCCGATCTTGAACCCGTTCATCAAGGTACAGTGCGCAGCACTACCTAGGTGGGAACCGCGACAATGAATCGAGACACACTTCGTTTGCTACCAAGGTCGACCAAAGGTGGTGACAAGCCGAATATGTACATCGGTAGAGCCAATGAAGGAAACAAACATTCTGGGGAAACGGGGGAAATTGGTCCGAGATGGATGGCAAGGTTGGGGAGCCGGCCATCCTGCCTACCTAGCCAAGGGGAGGCCGAGATGGCCATATCATTGGTATATCGTGTGAAATATTGGGCCGGGTAGAGTGCCCGGTTGACTGGCCGGCAAGCACTTATTACGGAGCACTACCTACGATGCTGGCAGCACTGAGGTGACATCTCAATGGGGAACGATGGAGCGTCATCACGACCTGGCGATGAGAACGTGTCCGGCTTGCGCGTCAAAGAGCCATGGGGTCTAGCTTTGGAGTGGACGTAGCGCAGGCCTTGATCGCAAAAGCCGCCTCTTCGAATTCTCGTCGCCTTATCAGGCGCTGGGAGATGGCACAACTGTCGACCCTTGACCTCCCTATCCTGAGGAACAAGACGAGGGAGGGTCCAAGCAGTGTGGAGGTGGGTGAGCGGGTTCCACCAAGTCCATCCATCCCCTGTCACTCCCAACTGCTAACTAGTCAACCCTGGGATTTTGTCATGGAGGAGCTCGCTCAGGAGAAAGGACCTGCTGAAGAGGGGAAATGGCACAGCCCGCATACCCAGTGGGACCCTCGTGCTTGTTTATCATCCCTACCACGTGTGAGCACAGGGCACGAAGAGGACGGAGGGAGGATCTCTCATCGAAGCATCCATTCCACTCATCTGGGTCACTGTTCAGGCTCAAAACTAGGGGTAGCTGTGGGCTTTCTGGCGAGACAAATGAAGCTGCCCAGTGCATGAGGAAATGCCAGCTCTCCCAGTCGTTTCAGGTGGTCGTGGTCGCATCACAATGGAACATCTACGAAGAGAAAGAAGCCTGGGAGGTCAGGAAGAAACTCGGAGACAGCTCGGCTGCATGCTGGCTAAAGATGTGACGTGCCAGAGTGTTGGCACTGTGTGTGGACACAGACAGCTGGATGATCACGTACCAACACTATTTTCCCGATGAAAGGCTGGCGGTCATGCTCCGTTCGTATACGCCAAAAGAGGAAAGTAAAGAAAGCATCGTGGTCGAATGGTATTGAGCTTGCTAGGTCTTCGGCATCCCCTCTTACTAGGGCTCGATTGAGCATCGAACCACCTTGACCGACGACAGGTGTAAACGCATGATGAGCCTGAGGCGAAGGGTGTAGAGCTGAGAGACGCTTGGGGATGGTGTGAGGCTGTTGTCTTGCGCGATGCCGCGTCTTCCATGTCTTCGGAGCTGGAGAGACGGAGTGCCGGAGGAATCGATAAATGACTGCATTGCCCATTTTGGCCTCCAGCATGAGTCTGAGGTAGATGGCGTTTGATGCCACTCAGCCGTGGAGCATGCATCTGGCACCTGCAGCTGAGTCTCATGTAGGCTCTCATCGTCGGCTCGGCACTGTTCGAGGGTTGACTTGAACTCCTCGAAGCTGACCCAAAAAACATCTGGATTAATCCATGACGTGAAGTGTTGCGTTGATAAAAATGACATCCAAATCGGTTTCTTGGGGTGAGAAACTGGAAGATTCATGGTTGAGGTGAGCAGGGGAGACCTAACCAGATCCAGGCGGTATTACTCCGTCCAACAGTCGAGGGTCCTCGTCCCACAACCTTTGCATTCGGGATCATGTCGTATCGTGCAAGGAATGGAACGCTGTCGTTGGGATATCATGACGACCGGCATCTATCATGAGAACAGCACCAAGGTCTCGGCTTGGGCGCGTCGCGTTAGGACTGACTGCTTGGTTCGAGCGCGAGTCGCTCAACGCCCTCCCACGAGTCAGTCTTGGTTCCTGGGCTAGTCATAATGGCCAGCGTTGAAGACCTGAGCGTGACAATCGCTGTGCAATTGGTCCTTCGGTTCTGATACTGCACGCTAGGCGATGATGACTGCCCAAAATATGACTGATCCCGAGTCTCAAAGCACCAGCAAAACGGAGCATTGTTGGTATAGACACGGCGTGTAGCTTGGAGGCGTGGGACATGCGCTCAGTGAAAACACAGATTCACTGGGCAAAGAATACAAGGGACACAGCCAGCGGTAGGCAGGGAGACCCCCCGCCCAGGAATCCGGCTTCGGGAATACCAAACCAAGGCGCTGGAAAAAGGGGGATGCCCCTCGGAAGCGAGAAGAGCGACTGAAATTTGAAACCCCACAACATCGAGATGATGGCTCGTAATTCAGAGACGAACAGGTCGTTAGAACCACGGGAAACCAGGACAAGTAGCCGACGTGGGTGGGAACATGACGCCCGATTGCTGCCGGACAGCGCCAGCTTTCATTCAGCCCCAGTGATTTAGGACCATCTTGCATGTTCTGTTGGTGAAGCAGCACACAGGATGCAAGTCTGGTTGCCTCTTGTCAATGCCTTTCCTGAGTCAGCCTGGGACGTCCAACGCAGACATGCTGGGTTCCATTCCAGTCCGAGGTACGGAGTGCTCCGTACTCAGAATGCTTTGGCATCCCCGATAAGAAACGGGTACTCTCTGCTGCTCAAAGCCGGTTCGGGTTGCGGGTGGCAAGACAATTGGGCTGCATGGAACGGTTTGTTGGTGCCCGGGACACTGGGAGTCGCTCACAGAAGGAGAGGTCCCTTGAAGTCTTTAAAGATGGCCCTGAGCAATTGCAGGTTCCCACCACGAAGGGTGAATTTGGAGCTCTGATCAGCAAGAGGCTTGGGCTGAGGAGTATTGCAGGGCAGCGGGAGGCCTTGCAGGGAGTGAAATGGCCTTGAGCCTAGACAGATGGTGTAACTTGCTTCGGCCGAGGCCTAGAAGGCTAAACGAGTCAACTAGGTATTCCAAGTCAACGAGGGGAAGTCTCGAAGGGTCTCGTTGAGCCGTCTCGGGCCCAGGGTCGATATGTTCTTGGGCAAGACAGGGTGTACCTTTGTACATTGATGCAGCAAGACTGACAATCTTCAACCCAAACAGGTCCCCGTTGCCTTCGGACTTCCTTTCCTTTTTATGTACCAATGAGCTTGTATTCGCACAGTGTTCTCTTCGCCGGCTGCACTGGCAACCCACACCATCGTCTGTTGGCATCGTGGATTCGCGGATGAGTGTTCGCTGGCGCGTTGGCGAAAGGGCCAAGAAGAGGCACCCCCCACACGTCGTCATTTCAGTGTCCGTCATTAGTCCGGTTATCAAATCAAAAATGGATTGGGCGGGTGTCTGGGCGTTCAACGGACAACGGGCGGCCAGGGCCGGGGTGCGGGTGATGTCGTCGAGACTTTTCCGTTATTGAAGAGGGTTGCGCGACTTACAAAATTGTTAGGATGAAAAGGAGGCGATTTTCAAAGAGCCATGACGAAACCGAGGCGGCAAGGAAGGCGGACTCGAGTTCATGACGGGAATTACAAGTGAGAAAAGAGTCACTGGTGACTTGTGTACCACCTGCCTTACTTACCTATCTACCTAGGTATCTAGGTATGTCCCTTCCCTTTCTGCCTATGGAATCTCCATCGTGCCTGCTCCAAAGTCTCAGAGCCCGCATCCCGAGGGAACCTGAGGTTTGGGGCAGGAGCCACCCGAGCAGGTACCCAGTACATGTGAGTTTTGGCGTGTACCCTGCGGGAAAGGGATACACCAGGCAAAGGTACCCCAATCCTTCGACCCGGACCGGCTGTGATCAACGGCTGCCAATGGTCGCGCACCGTAGACACTGATTCTGACGGTCGCTCGCCCTACAAGCGGCGTCTCGGGGCGAATCCCCGACCCGCCAGAATAGAGACATCGAAGGAGGGGGTACTTCGTAACATGTACCTGCCACCTGCCACCCCGTCCTCAGTAGGTACGGAGTAGGAAGTAGTTGCCAGGTTTGCACGACGCAACCCGGTCCCCACGACGTGACTTCCTGATTTGATTGATGACTTTTGGGTCTGCTCCTTCTCCTTTCCCGCCTGCCCTGGATTTTTTCCCCCATCACGCCCTGACCAGTCCAACGGTCTTCTTCACCACCATCTTCACCCTCGCCTTTCCTTCTTTCTTTTTCTTATCCTCCCTCTCTCTTCCGCCTCCCGCCTTTTTCTCTCCTCTCCGTCCGGACTTCCGTCTGCATTGCAGCGGTTCCCGTTTCGACTGAATCTCCAGGTCCGTGGTTTCTCGTTCTTCCGCGACCAAAGCTCGCCCTTCCGCCTCTCCGAGACCTCGCGTGTTTTATTCCGACTCGCGCGGATCGTTTCCAACTACCCCCCTGCGCATTCTTCCGAACGACGTTGTAGCGGTCGACGACAAAGTATACAGCCGTTTAGGGTGAGTTAACCCATCAACAAACGGAAATTGGAGCGATATGGATCTCTTGCGACGAGGGCTGGAAGGCGCTTTTTGGTGGTTGTCGATGGATCCTGGTGTCTCAGATGGTCGACGCATCGCAATCCCTGAACTGACACCAGCCTGGGGCGGCAATTTTCGACAACCTCCATCATCCTCCCAATCTCCCTGAAAGCCTTCATCGCATCGCAGCGCCGCCGTCCTGTCGCAAGTCTTTGGTCGAGTTTTTGGGATTTCAGAAGCTGATTCGAATTCCTTTCCATTAGTTTTATTTCAGCGAGGCATCAGGAACCAGCTTAGTGGCTTCGTGCATTATCCCGGGTTTACCCATCCGAGGCCGAATCTTACCAGATACGCAACATGTCCTATTACGAGAACGCCCAGTGGACGGCTTCGGCCCCCCAGAACAACTGGGAACACCAGGGTTCTACAACCCCAGTTCGAGCCGGTATGCGACATCCTGTCGAGGCCACACAAGTTGAGCTGTATCTAACGCGCTGATTCCGTAGGTGCCAGCGCCCCTCAACCTCAGGACGATTACGCATTTTCCTATCAATTTGATGGTATGTTGCCGAACCTCCCGAGCGCGAAAGTTGGACCTCCCTCTGCGTCTCGCCGTCTGAAGCGATTCGATGCACATCGTCAGATGAATGACTGAGCAAACACACGGACGGGAGGGAATCCCCATGGCGCTCGCTCCCACCGGGCTGCGGCAAGGCTGACACTGAACTGCGCAGAGGTTGATCGAGCTTACGAGAACTTGCAAAAATCCGGCAAAGGCTACGGAATGGGTGGTCGACGTGAGTTATTCAAATCCGATTATTACCGACCCTGCCAGAATTCCTCCCAGGCCTGGGTGGGTGGTCTGGGACTGGCTGGGCGTCTCAAAAGCGCCCCAACTGACCATGATCCGATACTGTAGATGCCCGCACCTCTCACACTCCAGGCCCTCGCCCCCATTCGGTGAACAACTTCGACGATGCCCGTGGCCCTCAAGGTCCGAACCTTCAGAATTTCTACGCCTCTCAGCGCCACCAGCCCTCGCGAGGCTCGAACGAGGCAGAACAGGTGATGCAGGCTAAGAGAAGGATGGCAGCCCAGCGGGAGCGAGAGCTCCGAAACCTGCACACGGAGCAGCAATACCAGCGAAGTAGGCCTCCCTCTACTGTATAGCACTTCCTATCGGAAAAAAATGGAGAACCCAAATAGAAAAAATTCTGGTTATGGGCGGCTGAAGAAGACGCTGCTCATGCCTTCTTCCTCACCCAGCGTCTCTTCTGAAAAACACATTCCTGTAATCAACTCTGACTCGATTGGGCTTGGGCTAACAGCTTTTCTACGTAGCCGTCCTTTCCGAGTTGTCCCTACCCGGGAACAAGCATATGTCTGAGGAGGAAACACGGGATCTGATTGCCCGTCAGCGCAGCGCTCTTTACGGGGAAGGTCCCTTTGCTGACAAGGGCGGATATGTCGATGAGACAGGCGCCGTCCGCGCCGGAGCCCCTGGACCCAGTGGCCCTTCTAGCATCCGTGGCCACTCACCTCTGGCGTTTGACAATATCGGCCGTCCTCCTCCTAGCGGCGAGTCCGCTACACCTGGCTCCGCGGGCGAAGGCAACTTGCCCCCTACCGAGCCCAATTCTCGCCCCCAGAGCACCGCGAGCCCCCAGACTGCAGGACCGACGAACAAGGTCTTTGACAACGCCGTTGGCGCTCAGAGCCGGACTAGCACTTCCAGCCCGACTGGTGGGTCTCCTTCTCGGGATATTGGCCCCGGCTCCAAGTCCGGCCAGTCTGGCGCAAGTGTGGCTCCTATCGGAACCCGGCCCTCGGGTACGCCCACGGCTGGTGCATCCTCGAAGCGTTCTACCACACCCCTTGCTTCCCCCGGTGGTTGGGGCCGAGGTAACGGTGTTTGGGGTCAGTCCTCTGGTCTCGGTGCTCCTGCCAGCGTTTGGGGTTAGGATGAACGCCTGGCCGACATTTGGAAAACGGAGGAAAAGAAGGATTAGGCGTTGATAAGTGCATTAGACCAGGCGCAGGACTCGGAATGCATTGAGAATGACACGTTTGGGTTCAGGCGGAAACTCGGTGTTGCTGCTGTTCTGGGCTGCTCTTTGGTTGGGTCCAGAGCAGGGCATCTGGGCGATGGGGGTATGAAGGCATTTCAGCACGACTGCTCGGATCTGGCTAGAGCTGGGTGGTTTGATTGGGGTACAAGGTGTTGGAGGAACGGCATCCACAAAGGAGTTGACTTTTGATTCTGTTTGATTCGCAGGTCTGGAACAGGTGATGGGGGAGTTGCATGCATCGTCACAGAATGGCGTCTACAGTTCGGAGGTGTCGAGTTATGTCTTGGGGCAGCCGGAATGGAGAGGTCAGGATTGCGCTCTGACGGCGGAACGGGACGCTTTTTGGACTACTTGGGACGGAAAACCTGGCGGGCGTGAAGCACATGGCGCTCGTTTCTGACGGGACCGGCGACGTCCCCGCGGCAGCAATAACGGATACCCAGACGGAGCGGAGCTTGAGGCGTTTTTACCTCTTTTTCCTCAGGACGAACCTACGAATCGACTGCGCCATTTGTGCAAGCATTTTCGAAAGCGTTGCGTTTCGGTGTCCTTTTCACGATCGAGGTGTTTGTGGTTCGATGGCGCGCACACACACACAAACAAGCTGGCATTGGAAGGGAAAAAAGGGTCTGTTTTATACGAGATTGGCCGCCAAACCTCTACTCCGGCAAAAGAAAACGAGATTCGATTTTTTATATATGGGCGAAAACACGACAAACACCACAAAAAAAAAGGCATCGTTTTTGGGACATGGACGGTTATTGCTGGTGTTTTGCTTACTTGGCTTCTTTCTTGACTATTATTCTTCCTGTCTTTCGTTTGTATTCGTTTTTGGGATGGTCTGGGAATGGGCATGGATGTTTGGGGTCGGTTCTGTACTGGTTGTCGGGCCTGGTTCAGGGGGCAAATTGTTCTCTCACTTGAAGATGGACTCACGCAGGCGGGGATACAAAGATTCGATGATGACCAACTGGCGGTGGTAATTGCAAAGGGGGCGCGTGGAATTTTCTGGATCAGGGCATGGGTTACCG
This sequence comes from Fusarium robinianum, assembly GCA_013623725.1. Lineage (NCBI taxonomy): Eukaryota > Fungi > Ascomycota > Sordariomycetes > Hypocreales > Nectriaceae > Fusarium > Fusarium robinianum. The sequence goes on along the minus strand of JABFFI010000425.1, from coordinate 2,255 downwards.
GTTGAAAGATAATAGGAGCGTTTGTTGCGGAACCATGAGCTCTCTCTCCGTGATGTCGATGTGAACGGGTTGAGGAGTCTTGGATGTACTTGGTTGCCAGAACTACCTGGTCATGCTTGAGCCTGGCTATGTGTGCGATGTGTTGAACAGAGGTATCCGAAACGAATGCGGAATGTCTTTTATCTTTACTGTTGGGTTGTGAAGGTGACGATAGGTAAAACCTCACCTCAACCCTCGTTTAACATGAGCGGCCACGACCCCGTGTGTAACTGTGCGCGTCATCGGATGCCAGCTTGTCCAACGTATTCCAATTCTGTCGCCCCCCGGCCCCCCAAACGGCGAGAGAACCCCCACTCGATTTCCGCGCGGCGGTTTCCGGTGAGAATGCCGTTCTCCAGATGGGGGTCTGGGTGCGGAGAAGGATAGACGGGGAGAGATGTATAAAGGCGGGAGAGGGGATGATGGATGACGGGCACGCTGTGGTAAGCTCGTCACTGTCTCTTTATCTTATTTTTCCTTCGAGTGCTGGGAATCGGTAGACGGTGGTTTCTTGAAGAGGATATCTTTTCCTGGACCTTCACGTCAAGCAATCATTTACCAACCGTATGAGAGCAACAACCACAAGAGATACAAACCAGAGCCATACCCGATATGCCCCAGTTTGATGAGAAAAATGCCTATGTCGAGCAGGAAGACACCGTCTTCTTCGACGACGGCCGCGAGATTGCCCTGCTGCATTACATCTATGGCCGCCCGGATATCGATGAGCTGCGCGGGTCGCCCGAGAGGATTCTCCAGGCGATAGATGAGTATGCACGCACGCAAAAGTATCTAATGAATGTGGGCGAAGATAAAGGGAAAATTGTGACGGATCTCATCGCCGAAGTGAAGCCCAAGGTTATGGTGGGTTGCTTGCTTGCTTGCTTTCTCTCAGTTACATGTTTCACTTCTGTCTCGTCGATGATGAGACAAGATGACAGACTGTCTAAAAGAACCACTTGCTGACATCTCCTCCTAGGTCGAACTCGGCGGTTACGTAGGCTACTCAGCCCTCCTCTTCGCCTCCGCCCTCCGTACCTCCAGCGGCGGACACTACTACTCCCTCGAGCGCAACCCCGAGTTCGCCGCCGTGATAACCTCCCTCCTGGACCTCGCCGACCTACGCGCCACCGCCACCGTCATCGTCGGCCCCAGCGACCACTCCCTCGCCCGACTGCACGCCTCAGGAACCCTCAGCCACATCGACCTGCTCTTCCTGGACCACTATAAGCCCGCTTACCTGACGGACCTGAAGCTGTGTGAGAGGCTAGGCCTAGTGGGCGTGGGGAGCGTCCTGGCGGCTGATAATGTCATCAAGCCGGGGAATCCGCCGTACTTGGCATATGTCAGGAGTAGCGTGGCTGAGAAGAGGGCGGAGGTGACGAGGGAGGGAGCGAAAGGGTTTGATGATAGGACTACGAGGCAGTATGAGAAGAGGGAGGGGCAGGAGAAGTTGGATGACGGGGTAGGAGATCCGGGGTTGGTTTATGAGAGTCGGCTGGTGCATAGTTTCGAACCGACGGGAATTCCGGTGAGTGAGATGGTGCGTAGGGGATTGGAGTGGTTACTGACATTGGTCACAGGATGCCGTTGAGATTACACGATGTGTTGGACGGGAGGATTAGGAGTAAGACCTGTGGATTACGTACCTACCTGAACACTTGACGAAGATACTACAATAACACCACAGTTGTGACACCCCATTCCAATATTGCAGTGCCCCTCTCACGATTCAGCACCCAGAGCGCCCCCCAGATGAAGTCGTCACCACCCAACCCAAACATGAACATGGTAATACGAGCCAGGTTCGGTTAACTCAACCGACATGCTGACATGCTGACAGCTTTGAAGCAAAGGTTGGCAGCCTCAATGGCGTGAGGGTTGAGGTTCCAGTGAGACCTGAAGTAGATAGTTGAAGTCGAGAGAGAAGAACAAACATCAACTCTTTGACGAAAACACTCTATATAATATAGCATTTCGCCGCGACTTCCAACCAACAGTTCGGGTAACAGGTTCATCCAGCCCGGCTAGCTCAATCGGTAGAGCGTGAGACTCTTACGAGTACACACATCTCAAGGCTGCGGGTTCGACCCCCGCGTTGGGCTATTCCTTAATACCTACACGATTCTTTTTTTGCTATTTGCCAATCTAGGCCACCGTTGTGGGTTGTTGAGTTGCGGCGATTGATCATTGAATGTGGTGGTGGTGGTGGTGGT
>JABFFI010000422.1:18407-35999 GCA_013623725.1 Fusarium robinianum | reverse complement strand
GGGGTGGGAGGCGTGGAGGGGGAGAGGGGAGGGGGTGAGGGGGTGGAGGATGTGGTGCTGGTGGAGAGGAGGTAGTGATGGGGGCTGGAGGGGGAGAGGCTGTACTGGTGTTGGTTGGGGTGGATGTTCATGTTGGACATTTGCGAGGCGAGGGTGTCCATGGCGAGGATATCTCTGGTTGAGACGAGGGCCATGGAGTAGTCGTTGTCATTGTCGTAGTCATCCGCTTGCTTGATGGGAGACGAGGAGACGAGCTCTTTGTCAGTATCGCTGTTTGAGCGACGTCGTCCTTCTCTGGTTGTGGGTGGGAAAGTGTTCCATCTCTCGGGGGCGGGAAGCTCTTTGGGAGATGGTGGTTGGACCTTGGCTTCGTGCTCGAGCAGGCCGCGGACGGTGGGACAATTACCACCGTATTGGTTCTGAACGGACTCCAGCTCGCGGATGTATGCACGGAGGACATCCTATAGTTGAGGGTTAGCTTTGATGTGTCTCCGAGAGTGTTGAATTGTCGAGGACTGACCTTGTGCTTCTTGAGCACCTCTGGGGAGAAACCCTCCTTCTCAAGCTCAGCCTTGAACTCCCTCCACATATCATCCTCATCCCCATCCCCAACGAAACTAGTATTATCACGATCCCTAAACAACCTATTCGCGATCTCATCCACCTTATCCTTGATACTCTCCAACCTCTCCCCATCACCACCCCCAACCCTCCCCCTATCCACGACCTGCAACTGCACCGCATCCAAAAACTCCTCCACGCCTCTCCTAACGCCCACCAACCTCCCCCTCACCCGACCCAGCCTCTCATCCCTCTCCCTCTCCTCGGCAGCAACGACGGCGCGCCCGTCGCCATAGCGCCCGAGGACGCCCTCGAGGCGCGCGAGCGAGAAGTCGCAGTCCTCAACGAGACGGGCGAGCTGGCGCGCGTACACGGGTCGGTTGAGGAGGGAGTCTGGGTCGGCGGCCTCGATGCGCAGGTGGCGGAGGGCGAGGTGGAGGGCGCGCACGGAGGAGGCTACGTCGGTGAAGGGGAGGCCGGATTGTTTGGCGCGGAGGTAGTGGATGCGGGCGAGGGCATCGACGGCGTCGATGTGTTGGACGGTGGAGCCGCCGCTCATGGCTGGGGTGTGTTTTTGCTCTGAGGGTTTTGTTGTAGATGTGGTGAAGTTTGGTGGTTAAGATATGCGCTGTTGTAGTGAAAGCTATGTTGTGTTGCGTTGTATTTGTTGAGTGAGCTCCCTAGAGGGTAGATACCGTTGATGATGGACGTGAGTAGATGTAGTCAGTCGTCTGAACTGGTAAAGTTGCGGTTTTAAGCGTGGGTGTCAAGGTGTTGAAATATTCAAGGACGAGGGTTGTAGATTGGGTCGCAAGAGGCAAAGAAGTAGGGAGAATGGAAGATGGGGGGTGTGGGTGGATGATGTATGGCGGAATGGAGGCGCCGATGCTCGGTCAGGGCTGTTGGGGGGGGTTCCCGGGAGAGAGAGAACAGAACAGGGCGTAATAGGATAAGGTAAGGCCAAGGGGGGGAACAAGATCTATCACTTGATGATGAGTGTGTGTAGTATGCATGGGGTGTGTTGGTGTGTGTTGGTGTGTGTCAGTGTGTGAGGGTGTGGGTGTGTAGTTTCAACGAGGAGATATCTTGACAACCAAGAAGAGAGTCCATGATACAACAACAAGTTGCCAACCTCTCAAGATGATGTCTTTTCGAGACAATTCCCACGGATTTCATCTCTCCCGAATTCCTTCTTCAGATCCCCCAAATCTCAACCCTCGCCCCATCGAGTTTCTGCTCACAAATCCAAGTTCTACTATCTCGCCTCCCTCTAAATAAAACCACATGCATCTTTCTCCCATCGTGTCGTCCCGTTGTCACCGAAAGACGCTAATCCGGGGCAAACAAAACAAACCAATGGAACCCCTCTTCTATCCAGTGACGTAGCCCAACGTTCCCGGACGCCCCCGCCCAACGACATCATCGTTTTTACAGGGCTGCCACCCTATGTAGGTAGGTAGGTAGTCAGCAGGCAAAGACCAACAATCAAGTACGTACCCAACCGAATTGGATTGTTACCGAATTCCCACCACCACCACCATTATCGCGTCTGTAACAATCCATCGTTTTGTTTACTCCCCCTTTGCCCAGAAATTTAAAACGTGTTGTTGTCTCTGGCTTCTCAGTCGTTGGTTAGGTACCTAGCTCAAAAGAGGGGCGGCTTCATGTGGCTTGGTTTCCGTTGGTTTGCTGCGCCACCCGCTCGGCAGCGGGGCGTTGCGCGGGGCACTTTACGGGGGTCTTTACGGGGTCTTTATCCGTACTCGGGGGTCCCGTCTGGTCGTTCTTTTTTTTTCAGGGCCTGGGATACGGGTTCCGTGGTTCTAATTCAATCGACGCCTAAAGCAGTCAACTACAAAGCCCGTATTGGAATTGGAGGTATCTCGATGCTCATCTACAGAGTACGTACTAATAGAAAGGACCGAAAATAGAGACCAAAGGAACGGATCAACAGTTTCATCCTCTATCATTTCATCACCAATGACAATTCCTCATCCCTTCACAACCACCATCAAAGGAACTTCCACAATCAGGCTATGCTTCTCTCTTCCCATCCCTCCAGTCTCTTTGTTTCCCCCCCATCCCGTTCCTTTCTCCCTTCATATCCCCAATCCATCATAGCCTCAACTCAGCATCACTCACCAACACCAACACCAACATCAACAAACCCCCTCCAACTCGGTAGACTTCCGTCCATCAAGCCCTTATCTCCTTCTCTCCCACGGGATCCCTTTTTAAACTTCCATCACCAATTTGTAATCATCCACACCCCATCCCCCTCTCACCTCACCCTTCTAGAACATCGCGAACCGTTTACTACCTACTCTTCGGTCTTGCCCGTCTGATGCTAGAGGGGCGCTGCGTCTTGGCTCTCCCCACTCCTCCTCCGCACTGAGCGCCCTATTCGCGCTGAGGTACTAGTGATGGGGAACCCAATGGGTTTGTCCTCGTGAGACATCTGACTGCTGATCTTCCATCAGCAAATAGAAACGTCCATTCGCTTTTTTTTTAGGGCCCGTGATAGGGGATCTTGCCATGCAAGGCATTTCGTATGGCTGGCTAGCCGGTTTCTGCGGCTCTGTTTGGTGGATGTGAAGCTGTAGGTCGTACTCGGGCTTGACGCAGCTGTCCCCCTCCCGAGCCTCAATCGCTCGCCCCGGAGCCGTCTTCCGGGGTTGGTTGCTAACTAGTTAGCTAATGTAGGTAAAATGCAGGGATGGTCCGAGAGGTCGGGCTGTGTTCTGCCCGTTTGTCGTGTTATCTAAGCTGCATCTGTTTGGGCTGAGATGTGTTGAATGGCTAATGACATGAACTCCCTACACCACGATATGACTACATCCAGACAATTGTCTCGAAGACGGAGATGGTCATTTCATCCCATCCTCTTTTTCGACAAGGCTAAACTAAGCCATGCCGCACCCACGAGTGTCCCAAAGTTCTGCCACAGCCTCAAAGTTGAGATTGATCGCTTTCATTGTACAGTATGCCGTCTCTGCCCGCCTCAAGTATCACCATCCATCAGCTATTACTCCAACTCACTCACTTTCTTCCTCGTGGATGCTTCGCTGTCAATGATGCCTTCTGTAATTCCCACTCTCCTCTGAGTCACCCATCTTGAAGATCAAAACATGTCACACACACACAAACACACACACATCTTCGCCACTTAGTGCCCAATCTCCTCCTCCCGATGCGTAACACACCAAGAAAACAAGGCAACCAAATAACTAGGCAGAAACATGGATCGCCAAAATCTGCATATGCGGCGCTGTAGGGTAGGACGACATCAATCACCCCTCCTGCAACACTCTTTTTCGCTTGCATCCTGCAAGTTATTCCCATTGACCCCCCTTCCCTTTACCAATGACTTATTGTGTTGCACATCTGTCAGTTCAACAGGCCAATGCAGTGTGCCTCTATTTACGCCCTGGTGAAACCTCTTAAGAAAAAGTCCTCGCTCGGTCAACAACGTCACACAAAGACTCAAGTGCGACGAAAACTCCAAAACATCCTATTATCAACACCCGAGTTTTTTTTTTAAAGACGCCATTCTCAATGCAGGCAAACAAGGCAACCAATGTAATGCTGCTGACTCCCTCCTCAGCAGACTCAGCTAGAACAGACAACGATATCCCTGACTTCTATCCCAAGTTCCTTCGACATGTGATTCGCAATCATCCATTCCGCATGTCCTCTCTCTGTCCGCCGCCCTGCGCCGCATGTAGCCGACACGTCCTTTGTTTGCTAGGCTTCCTAGCCCGTCTTCTATCGTAAAGCGAATCGGTCTCCGAACTAGGTATCTTCCCTCGCCTCGTCTCTCTCCAATCGGTTCACCGAAACGGGTACTCCGCCGCCAAGCCAAGCCCGTGATGAGAGCCCCGAACATGGATGGCCGCTTCTTTCAGCCGCATCGCCATGTGGCTTTTTCCGTGGTAACATCGTCGACGAGGCCATGTGTCGCCGCGCAACTCCTTTCACCTCCCCCCACGAAGCCTCCCGGTAGTGCGAATCTTGTCGTTTGCCCGAAACCTTCGCATGGGCAACCCTGCCTATCCGCCGTTTCCTCAGATCGCAAGCTTCTCTAGCGAGTATGCGTCCACCTTCTGACTGATCAGGTGGCCCGTCTCTCGCATGCTGCGCTGCACCACCTCGCCGCCCGACACCACCTTGTCCTTGGTCGGCAGCTGCTTCGTCTTGAGCCCGAGAGGGAGGAGTCGAGACTCCCGGCCCTCCAGCTGCAGCGGCACCGGCTTGTTTGTGTTCCACGTCTGCCGGGCTGCACCGCCCTTCTGTGCCGCAAGTCCGAACCGAACTGCCTCGCTCACGATGCCGTTAAGATAGACAGCCTCCTCCAGACCCTCTAGCGCCGCAGTCACCTCGAGCTTCAGCGCCGACAGCAAATCTCCGGTCTCGGACTTGTCGGCTGAGATGGCGTTGTTCACCAGCCAGCCTCCGGCTCCAACGGCATCGAGGCACCGCCCCAGGAGGTCTGAAATCAGCGTGATCACTCCGTCCGGAGGGGGGTCGTTACCCTCCACATCGAAGCTGGTAGGGTCGATGTACAGAGACGTCCACGCTCCCCGGACAAGTTCGACTCGCAGCGTGTAGATGAGAGACAGGATTTCCTCCGTCTTGAGCGTCGCCCGGATGGCCTTGACCGTTGTGATGGCGGGAAGTCTCCAGAGCTTGGCAAAGGCCAATGTGAGTCCTCGCGAGCGGCTGCTGCTATCGTCTCCCAAATAGTATTCGGTAACGGCAAGATCGCGCTCAAGGACGTCTAGGTCCATCTCGTAGTCCTCGGCATCGCCAGACACCTCGTTCTTGACGAGTTTCGTAGCGGCCGCCTTCTGTGAGCCTGGAATCAGGTCCATGTTGACCATGAGAGCCCGGATGGTAAGCAAAAGCTCCAATTCGCCGAGCTGGGTAGCCTGGAGGTAGTTGAGCAAGAGCGTCATTGACGGGTCGGCATCTGTCAAGTAGGACAGCAGATCACTGGCTAAGCTCTTGCTATCTAGAGCCTCCACATCGAACTCGTCTCGGAATGCCGACTTGACATTTGACAGTGTCAAATGGCCTGCAACAACTAGGTACGAAGTCACATTACTGTCGGGGAGTATCAGCTGCAACCGCGGGTGCGGCTCCTCAGTCTCAGTCATAGCGATGGCAAACACTCGATTGATGGCGTAGACCACCCAACGACGGTCAACAGCAGCATATGCCGACGGGCCTTGAAGCCATGCCCACTCTGGTAGCTCCTCGCCACTCTTCTCTTCTTGGCCATTCACCACCTTGTCTTCAGCATCGTCGCTCGAACTTCGGAGCCCCATGCGGAATCGCTTGCGCAGCAGCGTCTCCCACTCCGCAACATCGCCGCTCGCGAGGAATCCATCGGCGGATTCGATCTCGCTGCGGAGATTGGTGAGGTATTCCTCCGTCATGGTGCCAGGAACCTTCCGTGAGAACTCGGCCGGCGGGTTTTCTGACTTGGGCCTCTTGGCTCGAACCTCAACCGTAGTTCCGCGCCCGATGGAGTCAATCAAGAGACCCTGCTTCCGTCGCTTGCCGTGGGTCCTGGGGGGTTCGACCTGGATTGCGACAAGGTTGTTGTCGACTAGGGCTACAACTAGGTCTTGGCTTCGCATGTAGCTGATGAGTTGGCATAGATTGGGTTTCTGGGATTCGGTTGGTAGCTCGGAAAGATCAAAGGGCGCGTTTGCGTGGATTGACCGATATTGATGATTGTAAAGGCCAATAGACTCAAGGGAGCACGACAAGACAAAGGGTCGAGAGAGGCGGGAAAATGAGACGGCCTTGTCCATTTGCACGACAGACTTGAGCTTGGGAACGGATGTTGTGAGGTCGTAGACACTGAGAGCTCCCTCTTGGAGCTGCATTAGCAGGCCCGCTTGAACGTCCACCTGGTAAGTAGATCCTCCGGTCGTCTGTTTCGAGGCAGGGGTGATGGGAACAATCTCGAGCGGCGCCAACTTCTGAATATCGGGTGTCACAGAAGATGATCCTGTCGCAGCAGCAAGAATCACCGAATGACGGCTCTCTTGGCCGTTACCGACTGATCTGGACACTAGGGCAACGAGCTCATGCTCAGAGTTGGGTGTCTTGGGAAGGGCGGCGAAGATCTCTTGCCTGTCCTTGAAGATGCCCTCGCTAAACTCTGCGGTAGTGCCACAAGTAACATAATCCACTTCGAAGTCTTCGATCTGGGTCGCGACGACATCCTGTACAGCGGATTTCGATGACGCAGTCCACTGAACAGCGAGGGTCTCGCCGGATAGTGAGATAATCTCGCCGTCCTTGCATACTGCCAGAAGATCGCCTGTTTTTGAGATGTCCGAAGTGCTTGAAGTACATGTAATGTAGCGGATCGCCGAGGTCTTGAGGGTCTGGGAAGCGGTCGTTGTGGAGGTCGTCTTGCCATCACGATGAACAACATCCCTGAAGAGCGAGATCTTCTGGCCACTCGAGTCGCGAGTAGAAATGTAGGTATATCGCGAGACTTCGCTGCTTCCTGCGCGTCGAATTCTGACCGAGTATGGCGGGCAGGTGAAGGATTCTTGGGGGGGGATGGGATATGAAGTGATCAACCTCGAAGCCGGGACCTATGCGCGATTAGCAGGCTACACCCAACTATACGACTAGAACGCATGCATACATCGTAAATGCTCGCGGTTTCTCCATCAACACCAACAACGAGTTCTGTCCTCTTTCTCTTCTTCTGGCCATCTCGCTGGCCATATACTTCCTGGGCAAAGATTCTGCCTTCGGTGTGATCGAGGGGTCTGGGAAGAGTCGCCAGAACATATGGCTTGTGTATTCTGTATTCGGAAGCCATTGCGACCACGGAATTACTGCGACAGATGGATATCTCTTGGTTTGGGCGACACAATTCTGGTCCAGATTCAGCCCTTTCACCTGGGCTTGCTTCACAGATGGCAGTGTTGAAGCTCTCAGAAAAAAAAAAAGATGAGGACGGGCCGAAGCAAATTCCGGTCAGTGGGGCTTTTTGGCCGTAATGCGGTCGGGTGGGGTCGCTGGTGCCTCGTCCCTGACGTAGGGAAGGTGCACCCACCCGACCTGCCCGTTGTCGCGTGAAACAGACGCGTCTCTAAAATCACTTTAACGCGACCCTCGGGCCAACCTCTTGAATCCAGAACATCCATCCCCAATCCATTTCAAGGGGAATAGAGAAGCCGCGTTCGGCGGCCCTGAATCTACCGTTCCCCCTTCTTTCGTTTTATTAACCTCAACTATTTATCTAGATTCTCTTTCACATTTCGAATTCTCCAACACTCAGAACTCTGTTATAGAATGGTGGCTTTGCGCTGACGCCCTGATTCACGATTCTGCCTACCTCCGACCTCACCTCGATCAATGTTCACACTTGCACCTACGACCTCGAACGAATCAATGGGGCCCGTTCTTGTGGCCACGATGGCTGAGGAAAGCATCGGGGAACTGGAGACGAAGAAACTGCATCCTTTCTTCTCAAAGAAGCCTGCCGCCGACCTCACCTCTCTCATCAATCCCACTTTGAATCAGCCCATTGATACCGATCCTCAAAGTGGCCTTCCCCGACCTGAGCCAGAAGTCAGTTGTTCACGGGGCAAACGCCGAAATACAAACTCGTCACTTCCTCAAGATGGCCCGGGACCAAAAAAGCAACGACGAAAACCCAAGAACGAAGTGCAAGCAACCCCCGCTGCTGCCCACCCAACTCGCGATGGGCAGAGTGCGACTGCACAATCAACCGAACCGAATGAAAGAGAAATCCTGATACCCCTATTTAACGGCGTGGTGACCACACCGGCCCAAGACCCGGCTCAGCCAGCAGCCGATATAACGCTCGCCCAGGCACCAATCGTCTCGGAGACAATCACAGTGAAGAAGGCTCGCCCAACTCGAGTCCTCAAATTCAACCCGAAAACTGGGACACTCGGCTCTCCTCCAAAACCGAAAGCGAAGAGCATTCCTTCCCGCATTGTGTGCATCAAATATGGACACGATGAAGTGAGCAGGAAGGAAACTGGCAGTCAGATCGCCCAAATTTTAGGGGGCAAGATCCTGTTTCCCCCAACTCCGCCAAAGCCAAGAGGGAGAAAGCCAAAAGAACGAACCCCCAAGCAGACGGGCGGATTGAAGCCGATTCACCCCTTCTTCGGCGGGAAGCCTAAACAGGCAGCCACGGATGGCCATGACGGGCAAATTCGCGATCGGTCCCCGAACCGGCAAACAGTTTTTATGTCGACACCCTTTTCCCCCAAAACGTATCGAGCTCCCAATACCACTACCACCGTACCTCAATTTGGAGCCCCCTCAGGCGTGGCCAAGATGCCTGGAGCAAAATATCCCATGTGGCCTACGAAGGACCTCGCCCACATTCGCGGATTCGATGCGCCGAGTACTCAAACAAGTCACCCTTCTGATGGCGAAGTCTCAAGAAAGTCCAAAGGATGTGTTGTCACCGTGAGCCCGGATGAATCAGTGTTAGCAGACTTGATCGCTAGCATCGACCTGCCTTCGCTGCGGGACTCATTGCCCACGGATGACAGCAACTTCGAGCCCGCTCCTAAGGAGCTCCGGATTCCCAAAAGACATTTTGAGAGCGGATACAAATTGCAACAGCGGATTAGACCGCAACTACGGACCTTCAGACCATCAAGTACGATACCGAACGAGGAACAGCATCAGCTCAACCCCTTCTATGCCGGATCGGCAATTCATCCCGCCATTCATCAATGTTTCGAGTCATTGAGGACGAGCCTTTCATCTTATGACAGGTCGACCTGCGAGAGTTCCTGCTGGACTCACAAGTATGCCCCGGTCATGGCATCACAAGTCCTTCAGGCAGGTAAAGAAGCCATGTGGCTCAAGGAGTGGCTGCAGGCCCTGGAAGTTCAATCTGTCGACACTGGCAGCGCCGATACAAAGGGCAAGGGGAAATCGAAGTCAGAACCTGTCCCAAGGAAGAGGAGAAAGAAGGATAAGCTGGATGGATTTATTATCGACAGTGAAGAGGAGGCCAACGTGATGGACGTCATCTCGGAGGATGAGGACGGCTGGTCACCCGCGCGCCCGGATTTGCCAAAGAAGACGGTTATCCGGGGAGGCACCAGTGGTCTCAGGGGATCAAAGGAGCAAGGGCTGATCAATACCGTTGTCATCAGCGGCCCGCATGGGAGTGGCAAGTCCGCGGCCGTCCATGCCATTGCCAAAGAGCTCGGTTTCGAAGTCTTCGAAATCAACTCTAGCAGCAGAAGAAGTGGCAAGGATGTCTTGGAACGTGTTGGCGATATGACGCGCAACCACTTGGTCCAAAAACACCGTGCCGATGCTGCTCCTGAAGACGGAAGCGAGGACGAAGTTGCACGCGATGTCAAGTCCGGAAAGCAGGGCATGATGACGTCCTTCTTCAAGCCTAAGCCAGCTGGCGACTCCAGAAAGTTGGCCAGGAAGCCTGTAGAAGAGAAGCCAGCCACGACGACGACAACCGGCAGCACTTCGAAGAACCAGAAGCAATCCCTCATCTTACTCGAGGAGGTCGACATCCTCTACGAGGAAGATAAACAGTTCTGGACGACTCTTACGACGATGATTACTCAGTCAAAACGCCCGTTCATCATGACATGCAACGACGAGCGCATGTTGCCCGCTAATCTTAACTTACACGGCATCTTCCGCTTCTCTCCTCCGCCCGCTGACTTGGCAGTGGACCTCTGTCTTGTCATTGCAGCGAACGAGGGCCACCTCCTTGATCGCGCAGCCGTCGACGCCCTTTACAAGTCTCGCAACGACGATCTGAGGGCTACGCTGACGGAGTTGAACTACTGGTGCCAGATCGGCGTTGGTGACCGGAAGGGGGGGTTCGACTGGTTCTATTCCCGGTGGCCCAAGGGCTCTGATTTGGATGGAAATGGAGACATTGTTCGAGTCATCAGTGAGGACACCTATTGCAAAGGCATGGGATGGCTCGGCCATGATCTCCCGACTGCCTGCACTGCTCAACTGCAGGCCGAGGAGGAGATTATGAAGCAGTCGTGGGGCTCGTGGTCGCTTGATATTGGTGACTGGAGCAGCACACTACAAATGCACCCATGGGCTGAGAACCTTACTCAGAGCATCGCGAGCTCGAGCAACAAGAGATTCGACGCGATAGCTGCATATGACGAATTTTGCGGTTCCATGAGCGATGCAGACCTCGTGTCCAACGGCGCCTTTGGAACGAGCCTCCTGGAGGTTTTCGACGTCGAACTCCCCGCAATGCCAGCCAAGAAGAAAGAGGACTTTATCCTTGGGTCGCGTCTTCTCGAAGCAGATCTCAAGGCTGCTCCTCTTTCTCCTTTCAAGGACCTCTCGATATCCGTGAAGTCTCTAGCCAGGCAGAGGCTTTTTGAGGCAACCGCCGGTCTCGAGGAACCTGGCTCCAGCTCGACCCTGGCTCCCGTGGGCGAGGGGAGAACCGTTTCCGTTCTGGAGAAATCATTTGCGCCCTGTCCGCCTCCCTTGTCCCGGTTTGACCTCGCTCTGGCATTTGATCCCATTGCAGTCAGCGAAAACGCGGTGCCGTCGACTCATCTCGACCCCTCCGTCTTCGACCGAACCACCAAGATCATCGCGCTGGACATTGCACCTTGGGTCCGTGGCATCGTGGAGTTTGACAGCCAGCTCATGTTGGACCGGATGAAGTTGAGCAACCTACTCAGTGAAGGGGGCAAGAGGAAGAGGATGCGAACTACGCGAAGTGCCTACTCAGCACTAGAAGGAGGGGAAAGGAGAGCGACTCGACGAGAGAGGTACTTTGGGGACTGCCTCAACACAGCGTTGGTAAGGCGTACCGCTTGCGACGCATGGCAAAAGGCGGTATTGGAGGTGATGGGGCCGAGGCAAAAGAGCGCGGAGAGCACTCCCAGCAGCCCTCCTTCATCAGATGAATCAAGCAGCGAATCAAGTTGAATGAGAAGTAACTATATAGACCGGGGCCTGGTGGCAATTTGGAGGACTCTTGTGTGCATTTTCGTGCGTGGGCATAGATCGGTTCATGATCAAGGAGTTTATCAGCGTGAGCATGAAGATATCGCAATATAGATATCACAATATAGATGTAACTAAAACTTGTGTTTGAAAACATTACAACGCATCTATGAAAGAAAATTCCATCAAGTCATGGTCTCATATCGGATATCAAAACAACATATGCCATCAAAGGAAAGGTGCCAGCCTCATACAAATCACCCCCATTTTCCAACATGAACTTCGATCCAACCTATCCAACATCTCGTAAACTCATCATAAGAAAAAAACTGAATATTCAAATTGTAGCACCATTCATACGCCTTCGCTGTAAATGCCACTTTTTGTTTCTCTTTTCCCATCGACTCCTCGGGGAGTAAGAGTCAAGCCCCCCCCCCCCGTCTCTCAGCGCGGCACAGCCATGGGTTCGACGACGACGGATTTCCTACGCTCAGGGTCGTAGAACTTCTCGCTAGGATAAGGCGTCTCGGGATATGGTAGTCGGGCAGTCCTCATGCTGCGAATAAACTCCTCCTCATGGGGCTCGACGAGTGAGTATCGACGATGGTCACCGTGGCGGAAGGGGGCGATCTCCTCGTAGTAGACAACGTCGTTGTGACGGTCAGCGGAAGAGCGGCGGCGGCGGTGGTGGTGGTGCGACGAGGAGGAGGAAGAGGGGGAGGGGTGCTCGTGGTGATGGCTACTGCTGTGGTGGTGCGGTTTGGAGTGCGAGCGGGATTCCCATTCTTCTTGGTCGCCGTAGACGATGCCCTTGGGCCAGACTTTGTGAGCGAGGACGGTGGCGAGGCCGATACCTGCGAGGACGCCGGCCGAGGTCTTGAATAGCCCGTGGTGGGGTTGGTTGTGAGCTGAAGGGGAGGAGGAGGAGTGGTTGGAGTGAGAAGGGTGGTTGTGTTGATGGTGGTGAGAGTGTGAGTGAGAGTGGCTATGGCGACGAGTGGGAGAGGGTGTAGATGAGCGGTTTCTGGAACCGGAGGATGTCCTGACGCGAGACCTCGAGCGGGATAGATGACGGGACGATGGGCTGTGGGAGCCGGAGGGTCGGCCGCGTGGTGGTGAAGCTATCCTGACGCGGGAGGTTGTGGGAGAGGGGGATCTCGGTTTGCGGTCGGCGGTGCTTGGCCGAGAGTAGGAGCGAGATCTAGGCATGTTGTAGTTGCTTTGTTGCCTTGATAAACTCTCGAGTTTCTGGCTTGTTGGCTTATAAGAGTGTTTGGTTGGATTGGTTGTGAGTTGTAAGGTGTTGTCGCTGTGTTGTAGTCTTGGTTGCTGCTTGTAGTGTTTTCGATACTGTTGTTCTTGTGGTAGTCACACAACTGAATCAATGCAATGAATACTTGTTCACCTAAAACTGATGAATTGTCTGTAATATACAAAATCTCCCTCCCCGATCACCGACGAAAAACTGAAGCTAAATAGGTAGACACAAGATACAAAAATAAAAAAAGAGGACCAAAAACCGGCGATGGACCGGCGTCCAGAAAAAAAAGAGTCATTCTACCACCAGACCTGGATTCTTCTTACAAAACCAGTCGGGATTCGGCGACGGCGAGCTAAGGGGGGGAGAGGGACCGAATCACACTCCGTTTGGCGGAGCGGCTGGTGTCGCTTTGGTGCGCTTTGTCGGTGTGTGTGTCCTCGTGGACTAGGGGGGAGGATCGGGGACGGGGGATATCCCTGGAGGTGGAGGGATGACGTCGATGGGGCGGGAAGGCCGTGACTGCAATGCTGCTGTTGCTAGGAAAGTGAAAGGAAGAGGGATGAGGAGGGAAGAAGGGTAGATGGAGATACAGGTTGGTTATGAGTATTGAGGAGGAGACACAAGTATAACGAGTTGGTGCTTGATACGAAGCCACGATAGATGTGATACCTAGATGGAGGCTCTACCATCCCAGCCCAACCTTCCCAAAGATAGGACAACCAACGTCGATCACCTCTACTCAGATCTTCTATACTTCGTATCCATGCGGGGGAATCAAACCTGAAGCTGAATCAAATCTCGCTAATCACCACCCTCCTATCTATCTACAACCCCCCGTCCTCCAGCAACTCAGACGAGAAAATCAACAACATATCACACCAAAACTACGTAGTTTTCATTCTTACCCCATCGTCACTCCCCTCAGGGGGCGCCCGTCCTGGTGATGATGATGGAGGCTACGCATATCCGCGGCCGGGGCTGAAATCACACATCACATGTCGTCGAATACATGTGCCTTTCGGAGAAAAGACAACAAAGCCCAGAAAAAGCTGGAAAGGGTAAAGGAAGTGTAAGTCCGGTGTTGTGCGTGCAAAAAAAAAAAAAGCCCACCTTTCTCATCAAGTTCCCGCTTATGTTCCAGAAAGACGATGCCGAACTCCGAGGAGACCTAGTGCCTTGCGGGTCTCGAAAGACACCGGACCCCCCCCCAACGACGAGCCGCCTCTTTTTACTATCGGAGTTGTCGTGATTTGTCCGCTTTGATGGAGATCAAATCGTCTGTGACATCTCGACAGAGGGAGCCGAGAACCAGGGGGTTCTTCTGAGGAAGATGGGGTGATTGTCCCATCCAAGGGCGGTAATGCCACCCAATAACATCTCCAACGTCGCTTCTTCGCTTGCCATCTCAGAGCAGACAAGTACTAACTACGAAGTACGTAGATTATTGCTTCTCTGCTCCATCACAGGATCTCAAGCAACAAGACTCCTTCCCATCTGACGACGGAGGCGTCTCACCGAACCACACATCGAGTGACAAAAACTCCCTCCCCCCCTCCTCTTTTCCAAGAAAACAAAACGCCCTTCTCCAAAACCGATTTGATGTATAAGAAACTCAGCTGTCGTCCTTCCTGATATCCGGCCCGGTCTTGTGATCATGGGTCCTCGAGACACCAGGTCAAGGGACCCAAGCGCGGCGGGCCGACATCGCTTCACCAGTCAGGGGCACGGCGGAATAAGCTACGAGGGAGTACGTTCTGGAGAAAGAGGTCTCGTGCGCATTTCAGATTTTTTTCTTCTTTTTTTTTTCCCTTTCGTAGAATGAATGTCATGCCAACAGTCTAGCATCACTTTCTACAAACCCACAAAGACAAGGATGACAACTCACAGGAAGCTCTACCACACGACATAATACATAATAAGCATTACCTCTGCAGACTTCTTATCTCAGGCCCTGATACCAGCCTGCAATGTCAGACTTGTATACTCAACATATATACCTTATAGGTTGAGCTGTACGTTGTCGAAAGACAGCAAGGATACCAATACGCTAAAGGATCATCACAAACCAAGGGAAATGGGTAGAATAGTGCTTATATACAATACACTCACACTACCTCAACTTATTGTGATTCATAGCCTCAAGCCGAGTTGAATGTCTAGATATCTTCAGGGTTCAAGTAATGCTCAACCACACATCACAACTACAACATCACGCCAACGAAGCTACCAGTAAACTAGCAAAGAAATTGATTTGAAACGAGCCAAAGATTCAGATAGAAAGTCCATCCGCCTACATCAGCTTCACTCGACCCTCTCCAGGAGTTCGACTACATACCGTCCACCAAACATGGAAGTCGCTTCCTTACGATCTAAGAACAAAACCTTTTACAATACTGAGAGTGGATAGGTGTCTAGATGCCCTCCTTCAGAATAAAACTAAATGCCAGTGTTCCTCAGAAATTAGAGTCTACTTAGGTTGTAGAGTGTTCTCATTGTCCATCAACGTGTAAGGGGAGCGATCAAACTCGCCCAAGGACTACGCTGCTTCACAACCGCGCCAAGTTATCACCTCAAAACTTCTCTCGTCAAGAGACTGAGCCTTCGTTTATCGTGTCCCATAAAGACTTTACGGGTCGTGGTTATTGTTAGATTGGTACTGCGTAGTGTTGTTCGTCGACGAGCAGCATGTCTCAGGACATCGTAACAGCTCTGAAATCAAGGTAAACAAGCTTCCAGTGATCGCCAATAGAGGGCTATTCTATTCAATTATTCCGTTTGTACACTATATAGATATACGAAAAAGATAGTTGTTGGCAAAGAGACAACCGGCTGTCTTGCTGCCTGGCACGAATCTCACAGAGCAACCTCACAACCTCACTTCCGAGCCGATCAGGGACCGATATTCTTCATTCAGTTGGGTGACATAAAACATAGAAGAACCAGCTCTGCGATCATTCATCATAAGGAAATACCTATCCAACTCCGGGCTAGATCAAGGTACCGAAAAGCGAAATAGTCAATACGGGGGCACCAACGCTGCCTCAGCTGGTTCAACATCGACGACATTCCGAGGTTCAAGCCCCGTCAAGCTCGACGACTCATTTTACATGTTCAGTTGCTATGACAAGAGATAGAGGAGCTGTGAAGCCCTCTCGGTAGAGTGCAAGCATCCAGACCACTTGACGAATAACGACCAAACCCAAACAGACCATAGTAGATCATCTTCTAGGGACAAGCCTCAATAACACATCGACTGGCTCTCCCACATGGGCATGGGACAAGGCCAACTTCTCAGGCGTGCAGTTTAGATGAGCTTACAGCCCTCCTCCAGATTGAGAGCCTGCCAGCAGCAAAGGCTTGTGGTTGCCAGCCCGACAATAACATCGTGAGCCAAGCCTGATGCTATGAAATCCCTAGATGAATGGGTCGGAGCACACTCGTCCCTTGACGACGTATACTCTCCCCTGGATCGGATCGCCGTCCTCATCGTCAAGGCTCCTCACATCCGCGGGATATTAGCTTGAAAAAGTATTCTTCCTCCACATACTCGCCTCACCCCAATCACCAACCAAGCCCACAACTTCGAGACTGATAGCCCAAACCCTCACCGTCACCCAGCCGACACTCACCCAAAAGAACCAGAAAACACACCGTGAAACTTCCGCCCAAAGACTGAATGGGAGCACTTCGGCGCTTCACAGGCATGCGAGCCAAGTCCTCGCCAGCATCCAGCCAGTCCACCATCCAGTTCAAAGCAAACGACACCAGATATAGATAGACCAGACAGCAAAGAGACATACCTTCGAAGAAGAGGTGCCTACTCCAGGGCGAGTCGGGTCCCGATGTGGGATCGGGAGGGCTCATTCCCGACAACCATGAGCCTCATTGACAAGAAGACTAGCCAGCCCGCCTCTTTGCTTTTTTCTGGTGTTGCGTGATATCCGCAGCCGGGTTCGAATCCCCCGTCAAATAGACCTTTCCCAAGCCCATGTCTCACTCGGTCTTTCTGCCTCCCCCCCATCCACCGACCGACCGACATGGACGATCCCGAGATGAACGTGCTCAGCCTAGCGTTTGCGAAAGGAATCTTACACGGCGGCCAGCTCGATCCTCCCGTATCATCGCCACGGGGGGGGGCGCTCCATCTCGTCAAGTTCCGCCTCGAAGTTTGCCCTCCCCCCTCAGCATGGCGCAGGCACGGTGCATTTCGGCGCGGAAGTTTGACCGGTCATTTTCGGGCGGTGCTTTGGGCTCGGGGGCGGAGAACAGAACGCGGTGGCTGGCTGGCTGGTCCATTCAGGCTGCGCGTTGGGCGAGACAAGGTGTCCGCCTTGATTGCAAATTCCTCGAAGGATACACACTCCGTACTTACTACGTAGTATGCACGCCTCGATCCGTAAGGGGACTGACTGACTGCCTGCCTGCCTGTTGACAAAGACAAGGCAAGCAAGAAGCAGATCCGAACAACCAATGCTATCCTAACCAGGAGAAACAGGTAGCCCCAAGGGCTCAACGCTCGGCGAGGCAGCCTGATTCGTGGGTTTGACCCCGTCTCAGATGAAATCGCATGGTACGTACGCTATGCAGGAGCTCTCTCACAGCTCAGCTTACAGGCGACTCTCAGCAAATAGGTAACTTAGGCAGCCAACTGCATCTGGAATGGCGGCAGGGAGCAAGCCACCACGAGAAACACGAGACGAGAGCCCTTTCGCACATCCATCCTCCTGTTGCCTCGAAAACTCAAAAGAGACACGAGACAACAAAAAGAAACAGACATAGTTTCC